>JAXBDA010009052.1:0-13388 GCA_036023075.1 Gaultheria prostrata
GGGGGGCGCTTAGTTTCACTGGGCCAAGTCTTGGTCTAGTTTGGACTCGAATGGCTTAGATATCTTGCAAACTGTCCAAAGCGAAGATACAATTTTAATGAATTCATCTGTTTAAGGGAATTCGGATTAAAAGGGTAAAAATTATTGAAGACAACAAGATATACTCTTTTTAATATTCCTGATAAGGCTAGGCTGACCACCAGGCCAGCTCAGTCCTATTAAGCCCAGCTCGGATCGATGAGCTCGGTCACGAAGGAAAGATTGGCCATTTACAGCAAATAAGAGGATTCAACGTGTATTAAGGTAGCATGGAGGAGTACTAGCTCGGACCAGTCGTCGCAATTTAGCTCGGTTACAGGGGAGTAGCTCAACTACAAGGTATGGACCGTCGTACGGGGCGAGCCCAGCTCTTCCTTGCATTCCTAACAAAGATAGTAACCCCAAGGGGTCCAAGAACCCTAAGGGGACTCAAACTCTTGATCAACAAGATCAAGATAAGCCCACAAGGCTCGGTTGCTTATCCGTAAGGCTCCTAGATGTACTAGGAGTCCCATTCCAACAAGGAATGAGGACCCAGTATGGTAGGAAAGCCAACAAGATAAGTACGGTTAGTAGGGAGCCAAGACTCCTAATCCTACTAGGACACAATCACCTTGATGGCCTATATAATCAACACCGAATAGCCTAAGGAAGGTACGTTGTTCCAGTAACCATTTTACTTGGGCAATAATCCATCTACAGATCACAAGGACTGACTTAGGCATCGGAGGCTGGTTGGCTAACACCTCACCGGTGTCCCTAGTTTTACAATGTTTTGCTGGAACCTCGTCGAGCCGTACCGGGAATCGCTTCATCAATTCCAATTTTTCCCCTTGATGGGATGGTTCTTGAAATTTTAACTAATTTAAGATTTGGCTACAAGACCATCTGGTAGTACGTTTCGGCTTCCAAGGAGAAGGGTTGGGGTTTGAATTTATGGAGAGGTGCCGAACCTCCTTTGGTTGTTAACTCATTAATTTCCCTTTAACATCCCCTGACCAAAAAAAAGGGTAAGATTTTGCACTGCACAATATTTCTGGTGAAATCCCAAAATAAAATACTAGACCATTATTGCGGAATGAAAGGATTACATTACACCAAGTTGAAGTGAAGGCAAAAAGCATAGATACAGTAAACAAGAAAGAATTGTATCTTCCTAGCATATCCATAAAAGAAGTGTTGCATTATCGTAGAACACTTTCATTTAAAATGGAGCAATGCCAGAAAACATTTTTATTATAAGATAACTCGAAATGGAGCAGAAAGTCTAGACGGACTAACTAATGTACTAGTTAATAAACTAAATGTATATGTGGTATTCTTTTAGTGGATGAGTACATCCGTATATTACATCATCCGTATATTACATCATGCATTGATGTATTAATAACATACGTAGTTTTAGTGTAATAATATTTAAGTTATTTTGTGGCTACTCATGGGGAAAAAAAAAAGTTATTTAGAGGCTCTAACATTGCTCAAAACAAAATTGTACTCCTCTAAAATCATGTTCGGAAGTTGTGTTTGTAAACTGTTTTTTCTATTATATTTTAGCTTTCGTTTGTAAAGACTATGAATAAATGCACCATGAAAATTGTGTTATTTATTTTGAAAGGCAAAATAAATTTTATTAAAATTATATTATTAATATAATATATAATAATTTTTTTTTGTTAATTAATAAATACATATAATTTGGTCCGTTGTATTCCTTTCTCCCGGTAAAAATATGTTGATACAGTATGTATCGATGTTGTTTATAGTATTATAGTCGTTGAGATTCCTTGTCAAAGCATCTCACTTTCCTCTACCTAAAAAGTAGAATACGGGTGGTGGCCTGATTGACATCCAACACCACCCCTAGCTCCTCCACCTTACTTAATACTAAAATTTTGTAATTTGTCAAAAAAAATAAAAAAGAACAACAACGTGTCACCAGCCCACAACTAAATCATCGTCGGAATCACTACAAATCAATATATTCTCGTAAAGCCCACAACTTATTAAAATAAACTCTATACAAATATATAATTTTGAAATGATCCGAACCACCAAAGAAACCCAATTCAAACGAACCACCGACAGCTCCCTTTAGCTGGCTTTTTTTTTTTCTTTCTTTTTTTGCAAACATAAAAAAGAAAGATTCCATCCCTTCTCTCACCATTTCCTTCGCCACCTTTCTCTCACCACCACCCCTCAATTCCCCTCTCTTTTTCTCATATCACCTCTCTCTCCATTCCCTCTTGCATTCCTCTCTCCTTTTTCCAATAAACCAAGAAAAAAAAAACCACCCAAAAATTCAAATACTGACATACTAACATCCTAACGAGGCGACGAAATGCCGCGCCTCCTCTCCTGTTTCGGGAGAGGCACCTCTTCTTCCTCCTCCAACAACGATACCTCCGACGCCGCCACAGCGGACGTGACGGCGGAGGAGCAGAGGAGGGCGGGTGCCGTGGTGGTGGAGCTCTTCTCGTCACAGGGCTGCGCCACCTCGCCCGAGGCCGAGCTGGTGGTGTCGAGGCTGGGGCGGGGTGACTTCAACCTCGAAACTCCCGTGGTTGTAATGGCTTACCACGTGGATTACTGGGATTACATGGGCTGGAAGGATCCGTTTGGATCCAGCCAGTGGACGGTCAGACAAAAGGCCTATGTCGAGGCCTTGAAGCAGGACACCATGTTTACGCCTCAAGTTGTGGTCCAAGGTACGGCCCATTGCGTTGGTAATGATCAGGACGCTATTCTCTCCTGCATCGCGGCCGCACCGAGGTTCCCTACTCCTACGCTCCAGGTGAGTATTCGAGGTTTTTTTTTTTTTTTTTGAATGCAGAGAGCAATTCGCGTATATCTTTGTCGTCCAAAAAGTATTTTTAATGGTTCAAATTCGTCGAAAGAATCCTACAGGGAAATCATACACAAGTAAGATTTTTTTAAGAAGCAATGAATATTGAATAGCTGAGATGTTACTGTAGAGGCCTCTCTGCAGTCCAATAGCAGAAAAGCCGGGTCCGAAATATTTTGTCCAGATTGTCATTGATCTTTGAGAAGCATAAAGATCCAGAGATGGGAGTCTCTGTTTCCTCTGTTTTGCAAGTCTGTTGGAAAATATTTGGGGAGGAAAAAAGAAGATCAAATGAATTTTCCTTCAAAAGTATGTAGCTATATTTTCCTTGCATTTTCTTTTCCCTCAAGATTTCCTTAACCAAATCCAGACTACAATAAATATGCCAACTTAGAATAGATTGTTTGCTTAACCAATTGTGTGCAAATCTAGGAAATTTACAAGGTGGGTGCTCATTCATATATCTCATTTCGAAAGATCTATGAAATCCTTTTTCTTGAAGGTCTGAAGATTGATGCATTTGGGATTCTTTTGAACACCCTGTTGTTCCATTCTTTCCATACATAATACACCATAGCAGCCCAAGCCATTTTCCTAATGATGCCGTCAAAGGAATTCCCGCTTAAACGAATTCCAAACTTTATAAGCCTTCTAGTTCATAATAAGAGATTGACCCATGGAGGGAATTACCAGAACTAATCTTATGCCATAGTTTATGCCTTTATGGTGATTGTTCTTGCCATTTGATTTTTCCCCTTCGAATATGTACAAATGGCAATGATGTTGGTCATGAACATGAGGTATTGAACCATATAGTAGTAATAAATAGTGTCATTCTAAAGCATGAGTACCCGACATACACCTCCTTCACAAAAAATTTTGTGACCAAATTTATACATACACCTTTTACAAATTTTGTGGCTCATGAATTTTGTGGCCCGAGATATGAATTTTGTAATACAAAAAAAAGGTGGCACAAGGTCAAAAAACGGTTCAAATTTGTGAATCTTTGTGGTTCAATATACACATTTTTTGGGTCTCTAGGACTGCCCTCCCTGATACCTTTCGGCTTTGATTTGTGGGTATGGTTTTGCAGCAAAACGTCCATGTTTGAGTGGTACTCTGAGAGCAGCCACTTTGTGCATATTGTCAAAGGTTAGGTCTGTCTCCAATCATCCCCGCTCATACCCCCAATGATTGGGGACTAGATGAGTTCTGTTATTGTTGTTATTATTGTAATCACGATATTTTGTGGTGGATTACGTATTTTTGTGGCTCAAAATATAAAAAAGCATACTGTAGCCCAATTTGTAGGGGGGTTTACCCTAGCCTTGTCCCAGTCAATTACGAAGTTGGTGACGAGTAATACATAAAAGTAGGTGGACTACAGAAGAAATATGACTCAACAACTAGTTAGGATCATGACTCGTGAGTAAGCGCGATTTTGGAATTTTGGTTCTAAATTATCTGAAGAACCTCTACTTGCCACCATAATTGGCAGTGGTGGGCCTGGTGGCTGGTGGAAACCCCTTGTTAACTCAGGAAAATTCTGAGCTTTATAAGTTTCTATATGAACAGGCAACATTCAAGAGGCCTTCACCGGAGACCCTACAAGTTTCTTTAACAGGAGCTTTGAGGACTAAGGTGGATCATCAGGGCGCAAACGTTATGGTGGCTCTATATGAGAATGGTTTGGTGACCAACTGTGGGAATGGCGATAACAAAGGAAAGGTCCTACCCAATGACTTCGTCGTTAGGAAGCTCGAAAAGCTCTGCTCTGTCAAAGACATCTCTGCCAAGAAGACGGTATCAGGAACTGTTAATTTCCCTCTCTGGGAAAGTTTCAAAAGCTGCAAATGCAGCGTTGCCGTCTTTGTTCAGAGTGGCTCACATCAGATTTTCGGTTCACAAAACTTTGAATTGCCGGATAATTTATGAGTTTTGTGGCTTCTTATGACTGAATGATTAAACTTGGGCTATGGTGTTTCCAGCTTTGAAGTTCGAATAGCTTGTGTGTTTCAATGATCAAAATTCTGGGCTTCTTGGCCAAGATGTTTTAGTGTTATGTACAGTTTCTTTTATTTGCTTTTAGTTTTTCCTGTTCTTATTTTTAGGATTGGGAACCGATTTTCTGTCTTTGAATTATGGTATTGAAAAGTTGAGGATGGACAATATGTACCAATCGACTTATTTGTGGTTTGTTTCTAGTATCACGGGCTTTTAGCGTAGTTAAAATTTCTGCCTTTTCGCACTATTTGACAATCCAAGAAGTTGCTAGAGCACCAAACGCGATACCCAAACTTCTGAACTAGTAGATTACTAGCTAGCAGCGAAACTTTTAGCTCGATACAGCATTATTATTGGGAACCAGTCCGTGTTGGTGAAACACATAATTGTGCCCGGATTATGTGTGCCCGGATCTGAATCCGGGCTATCTCCATGAAACTTCTCGTTACTCTTACAGAAAACTGGAAGTGGATAATGCAACCAGAAACACATAAACCATCCTTTTAACTCTCTTGAGTAATTTACCCAAAAAAAACTCTTTGAGTATTTGAACAAATGGCCTTTTTTCCCCCTTGCACCTTTTGGTGATTTATTTACTGTTCAACGTGTTTTATGCATCCCTGGATTGGGAAAGGTTGAAACCGTAGGGAATCGTGGATCCAGACATCAAAGATCCGTGACGAGCAGAATGATTTGAGAACCAACCCGATCCGCCTGGGACCAATCCGTGGACACCCCTAAAACTTAGCGTAACTTATCAGAGAGCTTCTCGTATGGATTTATGCTTCAAAAGCACCAACGTCCCATTACCTACATCACAAAGAGAGACAGTAGGCACACAATACCAGGTCATACATGGCAGAAAGGAAGTCGTACAAGCAAGAGAGTGAAACAAGATTTCCCACAATTGCCATGATTGCATGGTGAAAGCAAAATAATATTTCTGTATTTTGCTCGGCATTCAGATACGCTTATTAAAAATATGAGCTTTGTTCCGATATATCCCTTCAACTATCATCATTTTCTCTACTTCATACCTGAAATTTCAAAATTCTTTATATCGTCCCTATACTACACGATTTAAGTGCTTGAGGTCCAACTAATAACCCCCGATAGTGTTTTGGACGGAAAGACTCACATGTGCGCGTCACGTGGGATCTTCCCCCCAAATCAAAGGGTAAAATATCAGTCTCAACTTCCAATTGGCGCCAATCTCCTCTGGTTTCACCAAATTCTGTAAACCCAGAATTTTATATCCTTCCCCTGGAGAATAGCATGCTGCCTAACTGCCTCCAGTTGAGATGTTTTTTTTTTGGGTAATTTTCAAGTTCAGTTGTTGCTCAAGGCAAGAACTCCGGGAAGCTCTTTCCCCTCGAGGAGTTCCAAGCTGGCATCGCCTCCAGTTGAGATGTGGCTCATCTTTTGCGCTAGACGCGGCAACAGATTCGCCTCCTCCAATTATAGTTGTCACCCCCTCACCACTAAGGTCTGCCAATTTCTTTGCAATTGCCTGCTCATAAACAAAATGGTATTGTATTAGGACCAAGGCAAAAGAGGGAACAGGTTTTAACTACAAGAAATGTCCACGGATCAAAAGCTTGACCATTCTTGTATAGCATGAGCCCGATGCTAATGCAAGATGCTAAAGGGCATTTAAGTTGTTTTGTGTACCTCTGTTCCTGCAGCAAACTTGTCAAACTCGAACACACCCATAGGTCCATACAAAATAACAGTTTTGGTGGTATCCAAGGCTTCACCGAAGGCCACGATTGAATTGGGTCCTATATCCAATCCCATCCAACCATCAGGGACACAAGATGCTGGAACAATCTACAAGACAGAAGAACGTTTTAGCCCTCTTGCAGACGGTCACATATCTTCACATAAAGCAATATCAACGTATTTATAAAGCAATCAGCAAGAGTTACAAGTCTAGTGTTCAAAGTCCTTCCAAAAGTCCTGAACAAAATAAGGGCTCTATATAGTTCCACGTCAGGTGTACAATCCTTTGCATGCCTATGTGCAAAAGCAGGAGAATAGAAGATGCCACTTGCATGCATACAAAACCATATGTGAAAACCTTTTTTTTTCCCCTCCCATTCACTGGAATAAATGAGTTAAATGACAAAACAAGCACTAGTAAGATAATCAGATTACTCTACAAAGATAAGATAATCAGATTACTCTATAAAGATATGAATTCCAGTGAGGAAATAATCGAACATTTTATTAATGAAGCAACTACCGACCGTGGCGTCGAAAGTTATGAAACATTAAACAAATGCAAATGCTCATGTGCCTCTATAAGCAAACCCACGCCCAAAGGGTCACTTCTTGGAGAAAATTTTGGGTACGGGGCTCGGCACATCCGGGTTGTCCAACAATGCAATGGACAGTCCAGATTGAAAGTGCCGTCCGGATTTAAAAAAAAATAGAAAAGAAAAAAAAGTGTGTTTCAATCCGAGCCGTCCAATGCATTTTTGGACGGCTCGGATGCGTCGAAGGGGCACCACGTCACCCATACCCTATTTGCACCCAAAATTTTCTCCACTTCTTGAGTTATCCCAGAGGGCCTTGTTTGATAAAGGGAAAAGCAATACCACATTAAGCATTGGGTCTACATCAACCAACCGAAAAACAATCCTAGAAAAAAAAAAATCCGAACTAAAAATTGATTCAGGCACTTCGAGACATCATGACCACAATCATTTATCAAACATGCAATAGCTTCTGCTTCCCTAATAAACATGTCGCAGAGAGAAGCAATATATGCTCAATACACACAATCGGGGCTTCTGGCCGAAGGATTTGGCTTTGAGTGGATATAAAAAAGAGGGTGGACTTGAGGGTGGATATAGAATGAGAGGTAATATGTAAGAAGGGGGCCCCACCTCATAAAAAGGGTGGCTTGTATGAGGTGGACACCCTTCTTATGAGGGTGGCTTGTATATCCAGTGTTTGGATGGTTTTTTGAGGGGGATTTTAAAAGGTGGATATGATGGGATAAGTTGTAAAAAGACTTAATTGCCCCCACTTTATTATTTTAATGTCCAAATTGGTTTAATTTCATTAAAATTAGACAAAATAGATAAAAAAATATTAATTGTGGGATAAAATCAATTAAATTTATATCTCATATTTATAAACCACATTATTTATTAAAAAAATATTTCGTAAAAAAATATACAAAATATGGCAAAGTGAAATTAGGGCAAATCCATGTAATCGGCAAACAAAAATAGAAATCAAAGCAAAATATGAAATTAAATTAGGAGAAAAAACATCGACAAAGACCTCCACCAAACCACCCAAAACACAAAGCAACCAACAATGGAAATGGCCATATACCTGAGCTCAAAGGAGGAAGACGAGTCAGAGAGTAACAATAGTTGGCGTACGGCTGTGGAGTTACCTAAATTTTTAGATAACGACAGGGGTACTCCCAGTGGTGCCCAACAAGGGTTCTCCAGGAGATGGAGTCCCTCCGCCTCCCAAATCCCCCTCCTTAGAATCCCATACAAACACCGGAGATGGGGTGAAGCCAAGATATGGTATCAGGGGGCTTGGTAAATCAGGGGTCAGCTCCATCAACCAAACAAGCTGAATATGTCTAGCACAAGCCACAAAAGGTACAAAAAAACTACGTCATACCACACAGCAAGAATTCAAGCAAACAAAATGGTTCACTTAGCCCCATAACAAAACCACCTATACTATGATGACTACCTAAACTTTTAGCTTTCTATACGTCGTTCAACAAGCAAAATAGACCACAAAAACCATAGAACAATAAAGCTACCAACTAGGATGAAATCAAGTCCAAGAAGGAGTATTCCGTATCCTCAGAAGTTCCATCTACGGGGAAATAAGTTCAGGATATGTAAAATGTTGCCACTCGAACATCAATAGTTTATCCACTCAGAAACTGAAACACAAATCCATCCACCAAATTAGTGGTAACAAACTAGAAACTTATAACATTCCTGAAATACAAATTATGACTCCAAACATTCCCTTTCCCTTTGAAGTTCTATATCAAGGTTTCTCCATTTCCAAGGTTATAGAAGAAAGCCAGACGGCCCAGAACCCAACCAGTCCGATGAACCTTCAATGAGAGAAGTAGATGGGCGTTACCACATGGGAAGAGACGATGACTTTGGCACCATGACCCATCAAGTACTTGATAGTTGGGATAACTGCTCAGATTTTGGTATCATTAGTGATATTGAAATTGTCGTCCAAAGGAACATTTAATGGCATCTAGCAACTTGTTATGTGTGTTACTTGATGATTTCAATTGACACTATAGAACTGTTTTCTGCATCTTATGATATACAAGTTCTTCGAGGGCACAATAACAGTTGACAGTCCAAATGACGTTTTATGGTAGACTTAAAAGCCTCATGAGGCAGACAATTTCCCAGCCAAGTGGGCAAGTTCCTATGGCATCTATGCTCAACACCATTCGGTGCATGTAATCTCCGTTGATTTTTATTGGAGGTATGTAGTTGAGTATTTTCGTCATACAAGGTCTCTGTCAGCTCTATAATTGTCTTTAAAACTGGATTGACCTACCAACCATTTTACAGGTCTTTCTTATGGAATGTATGATCATAGAGGACATATCTTCTAACTGTTGATAACGCTCATTATTTTCGTTTTTTTATATCTTCTCACTGTTGATAACGCTCATTATTTGCTTTTCTATGATCATAGAGGACATTCTTGAGACCATCTATAGCTTTTTCAAGATTTCCAATCCTATCTCTTAAGTTTGAATCTTCTCTCTTAATTCGCTGTCATACCAAATCTTTATGTACAAATCAGATTTGCTTGGGATCAAGGCCGAAATATGTAGAAATCAGACTTCTAGGACTGATCAAGCAAAGCAAGGATCGAAATCAATGAGCTCAAAACCAAGCCTTAAAAAGCAGCAAAAGAAACACTAAAATTTGAAACTCTTCAAAAAAAAAAAAAAAACTCCCTCAAAATGGCGATTACATTCGTTTGCTATCATAAGACCTAAGAAAGGTTATTTCATAGTGGAGCACCAAGGACTAGAAACTAGGAGAAAAAAAAAGCTCAAGAATTGAAACCTTGCAGCCATCATGGCCCAAACCATTAGCCTACACTAGTCGCTAGGAAGATTCCTGGCCCAAACTCCAGGGAGGTTCCCTAGACACTAAGGAAATCACACATCTAACGACCAACTGGACTACAGAACTAGGAAAAGAATATAACCTTCAAACTCTTTTCTTAAGGCTTGATTGTATGCCTTTCCTTCTCAAGATCTAGTCTTGAATCTTTATTGTATCCATTTGCAGTGGGGAGGAAGCTAGTAGGAAGATATACTCGGTCAGCATTGGGCACTTCAATTCATTTGGTGCCCTTATTTATAAAAGAATTTTCAAATAAGATCAGAGGTGAATTAAATGCACTTCTTTGTTGTTTTTTGCATTTGATATCTAGATAAAAGTTTCAAGTGTACCATTCTTTAAATTCTATGCAGAATTGCCGAGTGTCTGGTGGGTGCTTCATGATTTCTATATTGATATAGAAAATAAACGATATGGAGGTATGTGATTTCTTGTTGCATAGTTCGTTGAAGACTAGCCTTTGTTATTTTTTCATTAGTTATACAATTTAATTTGAAGTTCTAACCTCCTTGAAATCTCGCATGACTGTTTAGTGTGGTATTTTCTTCAGATCTATGGCAGGAGATCGCTTTGTTGATGGGAAAGTTGTACCCAGTGCTCCTCCTGGGTGGCGGGTACCTTGCTGAGTGCGAGAGATACAACCGTCATTAGTGTAAGGACCAAGATTTAAAATCCTTTATTTCATTATTAATTACTATTTCTCATGTGTGTGTACTTGTTCGAGCGACGTCGGACAAATGTGTGTCCCCAAATATATATTATTAGATGCGCATTCGGGGCAAAAATTTGAGTTTCGAGGTCGAATTGAATGTGTCCCCAAGGTTTGTGAATTGAATGTATCCCCAAGGTTCGTGGATTTATAGCTCGACCCTCGGAACTCAAATTTTGCCCCAAATGCGCATCTAATAATATATTTTTGGAGACACATGGGTCCCACGTCACTCGAACAAGTATACATAACTGAGAAATCTTAATTAATAAAGAAATAAAGGATTTTAAAGCTGGGTCTATACACTAATGACGGCTATATCTCTCCCACTCAGCGAGGTACCCACCACCCGGGAGGAGCACTGGGCACAACCTTCCCATCAACAAAGCGATCTCCTGCCACAGACCAAAAGAAAATACCACACCAAATAGTCATGCAAGATCTCAAGCAGGTTAGAACTTTGAATTGAATTGCAAACTAATGACAAAATAATAAGGCTAGTCTTCAACGAACTATGCAACGAGAAATTACATACCTCCATATCGTTTATTTTTTATATCAATGTAGAAATCACGAAGCACCCAACAAACACTTGGCAATTTTGTATAGAATTTAAAGAAAGGTACGCTTACAACTTTTATCCAGAGATCAAATGCAAGAAACAACAAGGAAGTACATTTAATTCACCTCTGATCTTATTTGAAGATTCTTCATAAAGAAGGGCACCAAAAGAACAGAAGTGCCCATCACTGACCGAGTAAATCTTCCTACTAGTTTCCTCCCCACTGCAAAATGGATGCTATAGAGATTCAAGACTAGATCTTGAGAAGGAAAGGCATACAATCAAAGCCTTAGGAAAAGAGTTTGAAGGTTATATTCCTTTTCCTAGTTCTGTAGTCCAATAGGCTATTTTTTTGTTTTCTTGCAAGTTAATGGTTGGCCATTATATTTGTGATTTCCTTAGTGCATAGGGAACCTCCCCGAAGTTTGGGCTAGAAATCTTCCTAGCGACTGGTGTAGGCTAATGGTATGCGAAGATAGTCATGTAAAGACAAAAAAGTAAAAAATGGTGGCTACAAGGTTTCAATTCCTGAGTTTTTTTCCTTCTAGTTTCTAGTCCTCGGTACTTCACTATGAAATAGGTCTTATGATAGTAAACGAGTGTAATCTTCATTTTGAGGGAGTTTTTATTTTTATGAAGAAAAGTTTCAAATTTTAGAGTTTCTTTGTAGCCTTAAAGTGCTACTTTTCAAGGCTTGGTTTTGAGCCCATAGCTCATGGATTTTGAGCCTTGCTTGCTTGATCAGTCCTAGAAGTCTGATTTCTACATATTTCGGCCTTGATTCTAGGCAAATCTGATTTGTACATAAAATTTGGCATGACAGCGAATTAAGATCATTTGTTTGCTTTCACAAGTTTTCTTCAACATGGTAACTAATGCAGAATGTGATGAGAAGATTCAAACTTAAGGAGATAGGATTGGAAATCTTGAAAAAAGCTATAGGTGGTCTCAAGAATGTCCTCTATGATCGTAGGAAAGAAAATAATGAGCGTTATCAACGGTTAGAAGATATCCTTCATTGACATCAGGCCGACACATTCATTGACACGTGACAGGTTCAGCAGAAGACATCAGGCTTTTATAGGCCCCATGAAGGGCTCCCTCGCGAAGACATCATGCCCGCGTAGCAGCCTTATCCCGCGAAACTAACTGCAGAGGCGCTGATTCACTAGGGCATCTATCGCGAAGATACAAAGACGAGTTCCTCGCATTCGGATTACGAGGTGATAAGATTGACCAAGTAGAGGTCCATAATAGAACCAAGATTGGAGGTGGGTTAGTACATTCCCGGGTTGACAAGTCAAGATAACACAAACCCGAATACTCTGGTCACTGGCGTGGCCCTCACGGTGTTGATACAACTGAGAAGGTTACTGTCATGGTCTTAAACGGGAATGCTATGGTTTTGTGACTTGTTGCCTTGAGAGGTAGAGTTTTGCCCTGTGAGAGGTACTCAGAGTATCATCCGCGACAGCTTCACGGATGCACGGGTACCCCAGTCAAACAGTATAGAAGGAATATTCCCGCGTGATCTGAGAACATGTTTTATAATTTTAATCGAACGCTGGATCCCAAGACTGTCCAAGTTGCCCCTAAATACATTCATTCCTTCAGATTGGCAAGACACGAAAGAAGAAGGGAGAGAGAAGGAGAATATTCTTTGGGAGATGAGAACATCATTTCCCCTTGATAAAACTCTCCTCTTTGACTTGTCATAGGAATAAAGAGCTGGACTAGAGATTACTCATATACTGCTAGTGTTCTTTGTGCCATTTCCTACTTTCTGCTCTACTTTCACTCAATCCAGATCTCCTATCATTTTTACCCATCTCAGTGTTGATTCATCACTAAATAATCTCGTTCTGTGAATGTCCTTCCATTTTTGCAATATGTTCCATTTTCCTGTCAAAGTTTGTTTACAAGGGAAGAGGTTCGTCATTCCATGGGAGAGAGAGAATAATTAACAACACTCGACGATGATAAGCTTAGTTATCCAAAGCTACTACTTTTTCTTTATGTATTTATGTTTGTGCGTGTGTGTGTGTATCAGTTTCCAATTGACTTGACGTATAT
>JAXBDA010009053.1:0-13387 GCA_036023075.1 Gaultheria prostrata
TTTGGAATTTCTGATTGGATTTTTTGATTTGGGGATTAGGGCAGACAACTCTTCAACTTGAGAATAAAGAATGGACAAAAAGAGAGAAACGAGGCTACTATATCACACCATTTTACGTTTTGTTTTTTGTTTGTTTTAATTTTTTTTCCCTTTTAAAAGCTTCAGGCCAATAAAGATTTGGGCCCTTGATTTTTTTGAATGGGCTTACGTAATTAAGTTAGTTGGGCCCCTATTTAAATTTTACTTAAAAGACCCCTAGTCTACTATATCAGCCCATAATGTGAGGGGCCCCTTTTTTGGGCCTTTTGTTGGGGGCCCGAAGCCACCGCTTGGTGGGCTTGGTGCCAGGGCCGGTACTGATTCTGAATCAGATCATTGAGTGTTTATGTACCTATGTTCATTGTAGTGGGTTTTGCCTGCACCGGTGGTAACCGGTGGTGGAGCTTGTCTGAGAATGGTGCGGGGCTAGAGTCGATAGAAGAAGATGGAAGCTTTGCAAGTTGATTCTGTTGTGCTTGATGTGACTCATTTGGCGTTGAAGATTTTTTGTCGGGCTGAGATGTCGTTTCTTAGTTCCTTTGTAGTTTGTTTAGCTGGGAGTCTAGGGTGTGTAAACCAACCCTGGATAAATTCCTTGGCATGTTAGATATTTTTGGCATTTAGAGAGGTGTATAAGCTCTATTGATTGTTTGGTCTCTTTTGGTATTGTCAGCTTTTTGGCATTTTGTTCTTTGCTTTCAATTGGACATGGGTGACATCCTCTTGATGCCTTTTCTTCAATAAATTTCTTACTTATCAAACAAAAAAAAGTACATGTATGTCTGGTTACAAATGCTAATATTGTGATCCCTTATCACTTGGCTTGTAAGGCAGGAAATCCAACCTGCTATGATTTAACGAACAAAACAAGAAACATAAACAGTTTGAAAGAAATCAATATTGCGATGAAAAATTAGCAGTAAATGAAGCGGAATTTTTTTGCTAGATTCACAAATGATTATCGAGGCTTAGAATGGTGGTGCATGCCTTATCCTAGCATGTAAGCATGGGTACTTTCAAAGGTCTAATTGGTTAATAATTTGCTGGGACTTGATTGAAAATACCAGGGATTGTTCTTCATGTCTAAGATGAAGGAGGCATACTGCAATCATTCTTGAGAAGTGTTGGCCTTAAGAACATCTAAGTGTCAAATGGGGGTTATCTGAGAGGGTGCGATCTTGGCTAAGAGTTTGCCTAGTTGTTTGCTGCTTCTGTCTGATTTGATGCTGCTATTAGCAGATGGTTTGTCTTTTGTTTTCTGAAATCTTACTTGTCATGGCTTTGTGCATAGAAGGGGAATGCCCCATAGTGTGTATTATGTTGGTTTGAGCTCTAAAAAAATGAAGCACTATTCAAAAAAAAAAAAACCATACAGTGGTACTGGCATAGTTTGTTTCCATGACTTTGGCTGACAGTAGGAGACAAATACGTGTGGCATTATCCTTGGTCGTTGCAACATAGTTCTTATTTCCATTGTTTTCGTAAGAATTACAGATTACCCTCAGTAATATGGATATTTGCTTGTATAACTTGAAAACCGTGTTCTCTCTCTCTCTCTCTCTCTCTCTCTCTCTCTCTCTCTCTCTCTCTCTCTCTCAATTGTTGTAGTGTCACTTGGACAAGCAATAGATGTACAAAGAGGAGCCACATTGTTTCGTCGAACTTGCATTGGATGCCATGATGGAGGTGGAAACATAATACAACCAGTGAGAATCCTTTTACCAAATAAAATCCCAGATGACAATTCCTTGCATACCAATCACGTCCTTTCCTAATCCACAGCTTCCTTGTCTTCCTGTAGGGTGCAACATTGTTTTCAAAAGATCTACAGAGGTAAATTATCCAATTTTGAATTTCAGTACTGACATTTGTATTTCGACATTCTCACAAGTTCAACTGCCTGGCACAATAATTCAAACCATTGTTAGGTATAAAAGTCGAACATATCTTCCAAAACTCATAATAACCAAGCTTGCAAATTAGCATTCAACTCTTTGACCGGATAATGGTTTCAAAACACAAGTTGAAGATGAAAAAGCATTTGAAACAAGAAAGGGAAAAGATAGGGAAAAAATTAGATTTGTTTGGATTGCTTTTCCCCTTCTCTTTCGTTTACTTCCACAAATCCAAGATCCAATGATGGCCAAAAGGAGACTTGGCTCCTTGCTTTCGCGACTACTGATGATTCTTGATTTGCAGAAATGGAGTTGATACAGAGGAGGAGATATATCGCGTTACCTATTATGGCAAGGGAAGAATGCCAGTAAGGTTTCTTGAATCTTTTTATATGCATATCATACGTGAATAATCTAAGAAAAAGGAGATAATGTGGTTTTGTATTTTGTTTTTGTTATACCAGGGTTTCGGAGAGAACTGTACACCAAGGGGCCAGTGCACTTTCGGAGCCCGGCTACAGGAAGATGAGATCAAGCTCTTAGCAGAGTTTGTGAAGTCACAGGCTGACCTAGATTGGCCAAACTTAGAACTTAATGGGGATTAAATTTTCTGCTAGATAAAGTAGAACGGTAACTTTTGCTTTCAATTAAGTGAGTTTGTTTCAGCTGTCAATGGCCAAAAAATTTCATAAACCTTGAATTTGTAAACCAATAGTGTTGAGCTTTTAGGCAAATAGTTCGATGCTAAAATCTGCATATCTGCTAATTCCAGCAAATAAGTAGAAGCAGTTGCTATCTTTGTGCAGATGAATGATTCCTATATGCCTGAAAGAAACAGTCTGTAAATATGAAGTCTGTTGGAAACTGTTTTTTTTTTCCCTGGGTGCCCGGATGGTCTTTCATGTCGATTTTAGGGTTTCACCACTTGTATGCAGCTCTGGTTTGTTTGGAATAAAATGCTAGCTTACCAAGAAAAAGTCTGTTGGAAAATAAAGGGGTCTACTTGAGGAGATCACATATCTCTGTCTTCTTGGTAATTGAAATCAAGAATCATGCACATGTTTAAGGGTCACGGCGTATGCTCAAACGCACAGTCGGACTCTGAACACATAAAAACTTCACAAAATATCGGTAATAGCCTTCAAGCTACAGAACATGAGGGATAACAAATGACACCATCCGTTCTTGTTGATTGACTCCTATCCTTGCCATTTCATCTGCAGCATTGTTTCCCTCCCGGAGACTGTGTTGGTGCCATCTGGGTGAGGGCCTTCGCTAATCATTCTCACTGCGATCGTTGAGTCGGATTCCACCTGCATCGCTGCAAAGTTCTCGGAGGACACTTGTCATCGCATCGAATCATACCAACTCATAATCTCAAAGTTGTCATATATGGCCTTTGCACTGGAACAAAACATAAACGGCAATGCTACGTACACAGAAAAAGTACCCAGAATCTAACCCAAAAAGTGGGAATGAGTGGCTCAGATGTACTTGCACTTTCATCTGAGCCACTCATTCCCACTTTCTGGGTAAATTCTGGATATTATTTCTGTGTACCTAACATTTCTGAAACATAAAACATAAGCATCAAGCTTTTGATCTGCAGTACATAAACTAGAGTGCACAGTAGTGGGCTGTGGACAACCGTCAAATTCATCTTGGATAGGCCCACCCAAAACTAGCAAACTGTACAACTTAATTTCGGAACTACAGAAAGCCTAGTCTTGTGAATCCCTCAGTCCCGAACAACTCTGACCATGGAACCAACGGGAAAAAAGGAGGATAAGCTTAGTCTTGATAAAAAATCCATATTTAAAATTGATATTCTCGCACTTCTTTTTGACCATTTGCAATTTTTTTTTTAAATTTAAATCTTGTGAATGTACAATATTGCATTTTCATGTGAGGAAAACTAAATCAATGAAGGGACCATATTAAATTAACATTCATAAAGAATAAAAAAGAGTATGTATAAGATGAAAAGTTAAAAAATCAATACGTTTCAAAGTTAAACGGTTTTTGTTATAGTTCAATCCAAATGTAGACAACTGATGTTTTTTAGTCCAATTTTGTTCACGCTCATTTAAAGAGGGTGAACATTACTCTCTTTTTTATTGGTGCAAATTGTGTAGGGTATAAGAGGATCAACACTTTTATTTACAGTTACGTGGTTAGTTTGTGGTGGGATCCACACAATTTTCATAAATCAGAATAAGGGTAGCGTTCATCCTCTTTTAATGAGAGTGAACAAAATCATTCTCGATTTTTGACTTCTTAACCTTGTGAATTGAGACAAAACAAAAAAGCTTAATTTCCTGCAATCTCTTTTTTTTTTGTCATTCGTCATTTTTAATTTATTACATGGGGAGAGGGGAATGAGACTCGATTCCGTAATACAGTGTGGGGCATACAAGAGCTCTACCGCATGAGCTAGCCACCACTTGCAATTTCCTGCAATCTCTAGATCTACCAAACAAATGACAATGAAATGGAAGTAGTAATTTCATTTGCAAATATCTAACCTCCAATGTCAAAAAGGGCCCCTAGATTTTTTTGGTATTTTTGTTAGACTTTTTGTGATGCTTACGTTTTTTTTGGAATATTAATCATCCGTCTATAAAAAAATATGACCAAAAGTAAAAATACCAAACATCTAGTATTTTTTTTGTGTGTAGTGTTGTCTTTTAAGTTTATAGTGTCGTCTTATATGAATTTTTTCAACTTCGGTCCATATTTTTATATTATTTTTATTCCTCTCGTTGAGACGAATGATTAACCTCAAAATTATAACAAAAACTTGGAAAAAGTAAAAAAAATCAAAATCAAAACTAATATCAAACCAAAAATTTATGGGGAACTCACCCAAAGCGCACGTATGCTCGACACGTGTTGCAAGGTGATTACTATGAAAAGGCGTCATAACTATTGGGCCAAACCCCATACTTGACCCTAATTCATGGGAATTGGATGTAATCCTTTTACTTGTCAATTTGATTGACGCATCTTAATCACAATTATGGAGGGTTTTGGAGTTGTTTGTTATGGTTATGGAGTATGTAACGTACCATACATCTTAATGCATCATTTAACATTTTTTTGTTCTGGATAATATACATCGAACCACGGGCGGGTGCTGTGCACCCCTCGGCTGTCCGATCATCTTAATTTATTTTTTATTTATGTTTATCGGTAAAAAATCATAACACATCCGGACCGTCTAAGACACAATCGGACGGCCGAGGGGTGCATTAAAGAAAGTTCGAAGTACGTGACACAAGTAAATGAGCTAGGAGCCACATCTAATTACTCCTTAACATCATTAATTAACAACATAGGAAACATGTAGACATAATCACGTTGTCTAATGACCCAATAAGCCCAATTTTTTTCAAAATAGCTCAGTTTGATAATGCTAACTGCCAAGGCCCCACACACACACACAAACAAATTCTTATAGTACTTCATATTGACTCCGTCCCACAAAATATCATGAGTAATTATTCAGTGGTCTTCGGGCACTGTGGCCGTCACTTGATGCCCCGAGACCATTGATTGGGTAATTTTTCCACAAAGATGGTACACCGGAAAAAGCGTGCAACTTTAAGATTAGAACCATACATAGTTTTTCAATTTTTTTAACACCATATCAATTAGTTCTTTAATTACTGTAAAAAAAAATATTTAAAAGAATATTACACAAGCATTTTATTTTTTCATTTCAAAATTAAAAAGCTTCAATTCATAGAAGACAACTACCTTTGCGGGACGGATGGAGTAATATTTTCCCCTATTTTATACACACTTTATTTGTACCAAAAATAATAATAATAATACACACTTTGATGGCCGAGCTTCCGATCAGTTTTTTAGTGATTTGTTAAATGGGTCCAACTAAGGCCTTGTTTGGTTTCTTTTTTTTTTTTTTTTTTTGAACCGAGAAAACTTATATTAATATACTAAAAAAGGACGCTACCGGTATCAAACTATATGGCCAGCTTTCTCTCACCATTCTTTTTGTCCTTATTGGTTTTTTTCCCCTACAATTCGATAATTCGATATCAAACTATATTTTTCCAAATTAAAATACAGAAAATGATCCAGATACCAGATTCATTTCAGCTATGTCCCATAATACACTAGGGTTGAATTACGTAGACCACATTTTTCAGAATATTTTTATGTGGTTGTATATTTTTCACAAGTAGAGGGAAAAGAGAGGTTATTCAATACTCTTAGAGCACGTATTGCTTCAAGGACCTTTTCCACGAAACATTTAAGTGTGAATCACATACTTGGTGGTGGCTCCATACAAATGTGTGGTGGAAGGATGCAGGAGTACCACATGGCGGTGCTTAGGAGCAATTAAGTAACAATTTTTTGGAAAAGAAGAAATGGTAGTATAATGTAATTTACCCCTCATGGTTTGGATTTGGAGCACTTTACTCCCTCAAGCTAAGAAATAGCCAATTTAGTGGGTGTTTACGAAAAATTCTAGGAGCAGATTTGAGATTTTAGCTTCTAAAAAGCTGTTATGAGTGTTTGCCAAAAATTCTTGTAACAAAAGTTTGAGAATCTAGGGATTACTAGATGCTAAAATAGATTAATAAATTGCTTTGCCTGTCAAAAAAAAAAAAAAGATGCTAAAATAGAAAATCAAATCAAATTCTAGAGAAGTTAGGTTTGGGATGCTTTTCGGATTATATTTTAGATTTTAAGTACTCAGCAAGTTTTTTTTTTTTTTTGAATTGCAAAAAGGGTGAGAAGAAGCGACCAACGTAGCAACCCCCAATTGGGCGTGACCATATGGGTTTTTCGACCCGCTGTGGAATGTCCGGTTTGAGCCATAGCTAGCTACTGCCTGGAAAGACGAGTCCGTCACCACAACACTATCTATGTACTAGATGGACAAAGAACCCTTCACGCAAGTCCCGCAGCCCGCAATTGGCGGGACTCGAACCTGAACGGATCTTGTACAAAAAGGAGGGAGCACTCAAGTCCACTCACCTGTGCCATCTAGGCTACCACTTTCAATGGTAGTACTCTGCAAGCTGATTCTCAGCTTTTTGCAGCAGAATCTGAAGCCGGCATCTAAAATTCGTATCCATAGGTATCACAAACATGCCATTACCTTGATATCATTTTTGTCCTCTAGTACGTTCATGGTTCACCTTCCTAATACAACTAATTATTTTTTTAGTTCGACGGTGAGGGATGTTCAAGCTAACTTACGCACTCCCCGATTACTCCCCTTTTCAGGTTCAAAGGTAGGTCATCCACGTATGGACAAGGGGATTCCTAATAACCTACTTTCTTGCAACTTGACGTCAATTACGAGATTTAAAGTTACGATAACTACTTGAATTTAAAAGTTTTCAAATAGAATTAAGAAAGTATTAATAAAAAACTAAGAAAGTCTCTTATTTCCTTTAGCCTCACTTGATTCAGGGATTATTTTCTCTACTATCTTTTTTTTTATTTCTTGTTCTTTTCTAAATTTTTACATAGATCTCAATAAATGCAAATAAGTAGAGAGATTAACAAATTCTTCCTTTGAAAATTAACTAGCTATGATCTCACGAACCAATAGATGGGATGCACCAACCCCCTTAAGAGAAACCAATGGCTGTGAGACAAAAGGCATCCAAAAACCCTATCTTTTAAAATTAAAGCATGAAAATGAATAATCAAGCACAAGTGGGGACCAAAAACATTGGAAATTAATTAACAAGGAAAACCCTAGAATATTTTACAGGAAAAGGAAAAAAAAAAAAAAACTCTTTTTCACAACATGGACAGTCTAATTTGTTGCATAATAGTAACAACTAGGGCAAACCTTAAACAAATGAAGATTCAACTTTCTGAGCTAAATAACAAAGCAAAACCATGTGACCCTATCCATTAATCAGAGACTATAAAGAAAAGTTAATTTTGTGGTCCTTCCTTTTCAATTGGGGCTTGTCTTTATGTCATTGTTTGTCAACCATTCGACACCAAAGACAGAAGAACCACCCAAAGCTAAAGACAAATTTGGGTGCCCTCAACTGATTTCCACCAACCAGCATGCCAATATATACCTTTCATGAAATAATGCAACAGGTTTTGTTAGAGGAGGGTTGATATTTTCACCCACAGTGACCTTAAGAGCTTGATGCTTTTTTTTCTTTTTTCTTTTTTTTTTGTCGGCAAAAAAGATATTTTATTGAACTCAATAAGGGTACATCGAGCATCCAATAGAAAATTAGCTGAAATACCAATGGGCCACGCCCAACAGAGCAAGCCCAAACCCCAATAAACAACACCTAAAGGCCAAGCCCTAACAAACAAGGGCCAATCCCAACAAACCCTAGCCATCCTAATCGCCGCAGCCCCAAACTGCTGACCACTGACCGACAACCACCGTCGCCACCTCCAGAAACCTGCAAGAGAAGAACTCTTGGAAGTTCTGATTAGAGACCCAAACCCAAGCGTGATCATCTGACATTCATTGGTAGCATCAACACCAAACACTCCACCTCAGCAGAACCGCCACCTCTTGAAACTGCAAGAGAAAAAAAACTCCCAAAAGCTCTGATCGGAGACCCAAGCAAGCACCCGGCATTCATTTGTAGCAACGCAACTCGTCGGAGATACAAAGGAGGTGTGGGGACCCAACAAGCCATAAGCAGACCACCATCAACGTCCAACATTAGCAACAAATTAAGGTCACCCTTTGCGGTTAAGCCCCAAAACGGTTGCAACTAACATTCATCGGTAGCATCAACACCAAGCCTGATGCTTCTTTTTTTTCAACATTGTATACATTAGTGGAGGCCGGATTAGTGGATAAATTAGTGGGTTAACAACCAAACGAGGTTCGACGTCTCTTCATAGACTTAAACCCCAAATCTTTTTCTTGGAAGTTAAGGAGTACAACCGGAAAGACTAAGAGCCACATCTATCTTAAAAGCTTGATACTAGCTTCCATTCATGGTTTTAAATAGTGGAGTGTGGAGAAGTGAGTTGATTTCAATCTAAATTACTTGATTTCAATTGTGACAATGTAAATGTAATATATGCAAGTTACATCGGGAGTGTTGAATTATACCTATATTAGAAATGGCTTACATCGTCCTGATTCTTTTTCCTGCAAATGAGTTGTCAGAAAAGAGATAGCAACTGAATCAGCTGTATGATCAGTTGAAAACCATGTTGTGATCTTCTGTAAATCTAAAGGGCCCGTTTACTTGACGAAATTAATAGTGATGACACATATTACCTAAAAGATATATATAATGTCATCTACCTAATAGTACGACGAGATTAATAATACGACATACTTCATTGTGCATACGATGAGAGATTAATGATACGACACACTCCATTATGCATAGCTCATACTTTATGAGATTATATTGATGCATGTTTAATCTGAACCACAAGAATATTAATACCGAATATATAACCTCATTGGGTATATACTTATTCAATTTGATTCTCATATCTAGTCAAATAAATGTGCATTTGAAATTGACCCCCATACGCAAGTATTTCATTCTGGCGTATGGTTGTATAGCAAGACCCACATATCTGCCGATATTTAAAACCTTGTGAAGGGGTCTGCCACAGAGAATTAAAACCCTTGGACATATAGAAGGGACCTTTTTTTTCTAGGATTTTCCAAATTAATGGTTGCCCTAAACATTGAAAACAACTACTAACAGCTGGTGTATTCAAGCATATGGAGGACCTTGCACAATACTGTCAAGCTATGCATAGGACATTGCCCATGTGACCTCAAGCACGCCTGCACTATTTATATATATCCACATCTTCCAACCATATTAAGACAATTGTTGTTTATTTAATGTTTTGTGGTTTGTATCTGTTTTCGGCGATGCAGTTGCGATCACATTTGCACACTGTTTTGGGGACGGAGTCAGAATTTCGACTCGGTAGTGACACCTAAAATCATTATTCTCTTTCTTTCTGTCCCACAAAGAAAGTTTATCATAATGACGTGCAATTTTTGGATAAAAATTTCAGTTAATAGTTAATCTGAAATTGGACGTGTTGTGGTAGTGGACTATCTTTACGGGGTCGAGGGAGTAATTATAATTAAAAAAAGTAAAAGAGTATTTAGATTAATTATTTCCCAAAGAATTCATATTTTCATATGTTCATCATCCATCAACATACTTAATACCCCAAAATTACACATATTCATCGATTAATCACTCATCGATATACTTAATACCCAAAATAATACACGTGTTTTGAAGAAAAACACTGTTCTTGCAATATACAAATACAGAGTAATTTTTTCTTACCCGAGAGTGGCACATGCCACTCCGGGTCCCATACTAGCTCCGTCCCTGCACTATTTTTAAACACCATTTGGTCCGGCACCGCACGGTCTCCTGACAGTGCGCTCATATTATATGTGATTAGTCCAAGTAATGAAGATTTCACTTTGAATAGTATCCAAATATGGTCACCGTAACATTACTCTGCATTCCACCCATATCCTTGCTTTAATTAGATCATTATTTTTCTAACTCTATAATTGAAACCCTAGGGTTATAGATATATGTAAAGCCTGCACTAACGTGGTTGTTTTTAAAAAAAAAATAATTTCGACTAAATTATTAAAGCATTTAATTAATTAGGCTTGACCAACCACTTTTCTCTTTTATCATTATTGACTACCAAATTTGTGACAGACAAATTACCTTGATTGAGGCCTAGTAATAAGTTAACATTCAACGTTTAAAGATGAACTCAGTGGTCCCATTTTTTACATTGATTTCCCCCACAATTATTATTACATTACTCAATAAAAATCCCAGATCCAGAGAGAGAGAGAGAGAGAGAACAATGGGTCAATGTCAACAGCTGTAAGAAAAGGGCAAAACCCACAACTGAAAAACTCTATATATGATACAGTACATAACAAGAAGAGAGAGAGAGGGAGAGAGAGAGAGAGAGAGAGAGAGGTGTAAGAATAGTCACGAGAGAATATATGCATGGCTTCCCTTTGAAGGGTTTGCTTCATTTAAAAAACCCTATTGGCAATTTGCTGATTTCTGTCTTCTGAGATGTTTGGTTTGAGAGGTTGAAGCTGCCAGCATGATCTGATCTGATCGAACCGACCCGAACCTTTTTTTTTCTCTCTCTCTCTCTCTCTCTCTCTTTCGTATTCTTCAAACCCTAGATCTTTGATTAGGTCCATCTGAATTCTTTTCGGAGCTTTTATTGATAGCCTGATAGTACTATATACCAAGTCATGTTCAAACGTTATCGTTGCGTTGTAGTAGGTGAAGGGATAACTCGGTAGGTTTGTTTTCTACTAGGTTTCTTGTTTTTTTTTAAGGTGATTTCTAGGTTTCTTTTTTTTCTTTTTTTCTTTCTTTCTTTGTTTTTTTTTTTTCTTCTCTCTCTTTTTCCTTTATAGTCGAGGAAAAAAATTTTGATTTTCAGAAAATGGTTTGAACTTTGGGTTTATGGAGATGGATCCATCGATCAGGTCATCTTGCAGCTTCAATCACTCACTCACCAACAATATATGGAAGCTAAGCAAAATTCCTCAATTCTATCGGCATGCTCGATGTATCGATGAATCCGGGTAATTCTCATTGGTACGTACATTTTTTTGACGTTATAAATTTTTAAGCTAATGTTTTGAATTAATCTGTAGATGTGTTATGAGTTTAAGGCGATTTATGAGAGTGCATTTCTTCCACCCCCAATAAGAATGTGTTGTAGCATTTCTAAATCTATCGGCATCGAATTTTAATAAATCCTTTGTCATCATATGATTCTCGGTTCCAATTGTGTAATGCAGTATTTTATAGTGATATATGGATGAAGTACAACTAACATCACCTCTTGCAACAGGGTTAGCTTGCGCGCATCGGAAAAAATAATTGTTTTCCCGGCGGTCAGAGGTGTCTGGGTTAGCTTGCGGGCATCTCGATTAATTTCATCACTGATCGAAGGTGCTGGGAAAAATATCAAAATCTAGAGAACATATTCCATTGAGATGATACATAAACCGAATTACAAAGTACAGAGAATAGGATAGGATAACAGATTACAGAAACTAGATATTAACAGCGTTAGCGAATTGAACTGAGTCTTGGTTAGACGTAATTTCCTTAAAACAGATTTGTCGCCTACCGAGGGTTTGTAGGCTGCATCAGCGTTTGTCTTCCAGGATAAAACGGCCGAAACCACTATCTCCGGAACACCTCCGAAGATAGCCTTGGCAAACTAAACGTGGGTATGTCTCTCTGACACAAAAACGGAATCTTAGAAGTTAGTTGCCAATCATATAAGTTGTAAGAAGACCCTTGAGCTGAATATCGAAACTGCCAAATTGAATTCGAAGAATGAATTCTACCATCAATCTCACATCATGGAGGAGTTACAAGCCGCGCACCATTAATCCTATGTCCAGAATTGATGAGCCACTGGTGAGTCCCTTCGGTTGCCCCAAGAGACCATTTGATTGTCTTGATTTTATTCATTCGAATTTCCATCAAAAGGCAAACCAGCCACATGGAGAATTCACAAGAAATTTCTTTCTTACTATCTCACACAAGAATCGAATCTTAATCAATTATGTGGGAGCAAACACACCGACCAATGTGACCAAACAGTTTTTCACAAAACTGTAAATGTACAGTTTTTGTGAAAAACTGCTCGGATCAAGGTCTTCCCGGTATTTTTTTTTTTATGATTTCTCGCGGGGTTCATAAAAACACGTTTTAAACACATTGGACGGTTCGAATTTTATAAAAACAATTTTTAAAACCTTCAAAACACCCAAAAACTTCTAGTCAGGGATCCCTGACCGGAAGCTAGCCGTATATATATGCAAGTGCAGCATATGTTGTTTGTTTTTAGTATGCACATGGCATCTAGAGTCAACAAGCTAAAAATATTAATTTCAAGACACGAGAAAGACAGGCCTGCCAGTCTAATTTTTGTAGTATTTACTAAAATTAGGTCTGTACATTTTTTTGATAAAAATAAAATAAATAAACCCATCGTTCGCCAATCTATATAGGATCTGTCAGTTTATTCTTACTAACCTCAACACTATATACAACCTTATCTAGAATATTTCAGAATCATTTTTTGGAGCATTTTTAAACATTTGATTTCGAAAAAATAAACTGATATTTATCTTATTAATGAAGTACTAGTTTTCTTAATTAGCTAAAATAATTTTCTTAGAAAGAAAACAATTTTGAATGTTATCTAGTATATGGTTTTTTCAATTCAAATTTCAGATTTTAATTGAAGCTCATATATATATATATATATGGGATGGTTCCGTAGAAACAACGAATAACACAACATTTGACACAACAGTAATCGAAGCCCCACGCTAACAATCAGAGCCGTTCAAGTTGTTTAAAACATGTTTGTAAGAGTTCCTGTAAAAAATCAACTCATTTGGATATCGG
>JAXBDA010009054.1:0-13384 GCA_036023075.1 Gaultheria prostrata
ACAAAATGTTGAGTAGAGACCGGTTCATGGACCGGGCGAGAGGGGTGCCGTAAAACCCTTCCCCTCTCGTAACCAAACCCCCGAATCCGAAAAATCTTTGGTTCCGCAAGATCAGAAAGAATATTTTTGTTGGGCATTCGAGTCATATTTTAAATCGGTTTCACGGATTCGGACCTCAAATTCGAGTGGCGACTCTAAAAAGCAAATCTTTTAAAAATCAATCAAATCGAATCGGGGCGCACTTCCGCGGACCGTCAACACCGGCGAGCAAGGCTTCATACTTGGCAACATTGTTCGTCACACTAAACTCAAATCTCATTGGTTGCTCCAGGACCAACCCTTCAGGGGAGATAAGTACAACACCTGCCCCCGCTCCTTTGTTGCATGACGAGCCATCAACAAAGAGCTTCCACTCTGTTGGGTCCTAGTCGGCACTTGGTATGGGCACCTCGGGCCCCGACTCCTTCTCGTGGAGTGGAGGTGGTGGTGCCACCCGTGGTGAGAATTCAGCCACAAAGTCTGCCAAGACCTGCCCTTTTATGGCTGTCCTAGGTTGATAATCTATGCTATACTGGCTCAGCTCTACGGACCACTTCGAGATCCTTACAGATAAGTCCGCCCGCTAAAGTATTGCCCTTAGCAGGTACTCAGTGTACACCGTAATTGAATGAGCTAGGAAATAGTGTGGCAGCTTTCTTGAAGATGTTGCAAAGGCATATACCAACTTCTCCAGTGGTAAATACCTCGTCTCTGCCTCCAATAGTACCTTGCTTACAAAGTAGATGGGCACTTGCTCGGTCCCCCTCTCTCGTAGGAGTGCCGAGCTATCAGCATGCTCAGATACAGATAAGTACAGTATAAGCGATTCCCCAACATCCGGAGACGAGAGCAAAGGTGGGGAAGATAAGTACTTTTTTAGCTCTACAAACGCCTGCTCTTGCTCGGCTCCCCATTCATATCCCTCTCTTGCTTCTTTAACAACTGGAAGAAGGGCCTGCACCTATCAGAGGACTTGCTAATGAACTGATTCAGTGCCGCTGCCATCCCTGATAACTTTTGGACTTCCTTCGTAGTCTTAGGACTCTCAAGACTCCTCAAAGCGGTGATTTGATCGGGGTTAGCCTCTATCCCTCTCCTGGTTACCAAGTGGCCAAAGAATTCCCAGAGCTGACTCCAAAAGCACACTTTGAAGCATTCAACTTCAATTTATACCTTCTCAGTATGTCAAAGGTCTCCTTTAGATCGGCCAAGTGCCCTTGTTTTATCTTGCTCTTCACTACCATGTCATCCATGTAGACCTCCATGGTTTTGCCTAGTTGCTCTTTAAACATGATGGTGGCCAAACGTTGGTATGTTGCGCCTGCGTTCCTCAATCCAAAGGGCATGACCTTATAGCAGTATAGACCTCTTGGGGACATAAAAGAAGTCTTTTCTTGACCGGGCTTGTACATGGCTATTTAATGGTATCCTCGGTATGCGTCGAGGAAACTCATCCTTTCATAGCCCGCCGTTGCATCCACTAGCTGGTCAATTCTGGGGAGGGGAAAGCTGTCTTTTGGACATGCTTTGTTTAGGCTGGTGAAATCCACACAGACCCTCTACTTCCCATTCTTCTTTTTTACCACAACAGTGTTGGCCAACCACTCCGTGTAGTATACTTCTTTTATGGCGTCAGCCTCAAGCAACCTATCAACTTCTTCAATCATGGCATCTGCGGGCTGTGGTGCTGATCTTCTCCTCTTCTGGATCACCGGTTTGTGTTGCGGTTCTACGTTCAAATTGTGGGAGATGACCTCGAGGTCAATTCCTGGCATCTCCTGTGGTGTCCAGGCAAAGACGACCATGTGGTCCTTCAAGAAGTCCACCAACTCCCTCTCTTATTGCTCGGTTAAGTTCTCACCGCTCAGGAAGTACCTCTATTGGTCGTTTTCGTCAACCTGTACCTTCTTTAGTCCTTCTACAACTTTACGGTTCGGGTCACCTCCCACATCTTCCAAGGTCGACTGATTAGGTACCTCCACAGTCTGCACGTACTGAGGTTTTGGTGCTCCTTTCAAAATCATGTTGAAGCACTGATCAACCACCTTTTGGTCTCCTCTTATCATCTCAATGCCATCCGGTCCCGGGAATTTAATCTTCTGGTGGTAAGTGGATGGTATTGCTTTCATCTTGTGCATCCACGTCCTGCCTATAATCACGTTATAGGTGGACGGTAGATCTACCACTAAGAAATCAGTTTTGAGTACGATCGATCCTACTCATACTGGTAAAGTTACTTTCCCCAATGGCCACACAGGATGTGAATTGAAGCCGACCAGTGGTGTCAAGCTTTTCTTGAGGCTTTCCATGGGTAGGTTCATCTTTCTGAAGGTGCTGTAATACATGATCTCGGTGCTCGCCCCTTGGTCCACCAAAATCTTTTCCACGTCATACTCCCCTATTCGTAGGGTTATGACCAGTGCATCATTATGTGGGAGAGTGACCCCCGCCAAATTGCTGTCTGAGAAAGTTATGGGAAGCTCTACAACTTCCTCTTCCCTTGTTCGCTTTAAGCCAACCTTCAACTCCTGCTCTGAACCGTTCAATCGGCGCACATGCCGTACTTCATTGCTCGTGTAAGGGACCGCTAATCCATGTATCATATGGATGGTTCCTTTTGGGAGTCTATCACAGTCCAAATCTTCATTTTGATTGGTGCACTGCTGCTCATCCGCCAGGAATTCCTTCAGATGTCCCGCGACCACTTGCTCGTGGTAGCTACAATGCTGGTTGGTGGCTCTTCTCTTCTGTGGGTTCCCGGTCATCTTTGGCGGCCTTCTGAACCACGGCTGGTCTTTGATACGGTACAACATCTTGTAGATCGGCATGTTAAATGCTGCCAAAACACTAAAGTAGGATTTTGGATCCGGGACGTCCCTCCTCCCCATTCCAAACTCTTTCTTGCCAGTGTTGTAATCCTTCTTATACACCTTAGGTTCCAGAGGTTTCCTTGGGGGGCTCTGGAGCCGACCCTACACAATCTTGCCTCCTAAACGGATGATGTCATCCTCTACCCAGGCGTGCTCTTGGATTCTTTCCATGACTTTGGCAACGGTCTTGACTGGGTGCATAGTAAGTGATTCTCGTAACTTGCTATGCATGGGAAGGCTTGTCTTGAATGTTGCCAAGGCGTACTCCTCACTGCAGTTTTCAATCTCGTTGAAAGTTTCCCAATACCTCTTGGCATAATCCCTCAAGGTCTCCTCATCCTTTTGGCACATTGCCGTTAGGACATCAAAATTTTTTGGGGTAGCACGACTTGTGAGGAATCGTGCACAAAACTCCTCAGCAAGTTGTGCCCAACAAAGTATCGATCCTGCTGGTAGCTTGTGATACCAACTAAGTGCCACCTTCCCGAGACTGGAAGGGAACGTCTTGCACAGCACGGCGTCATCGTTCTCATGCATGAACATAGCCTGCTGATAGTGTTGGATATGCATGACGGGGTCAGTGTTTGTTTCATAGAGTACGAACGTGTCGTGTTTGACCCTACTCGGCATCCTTTTCGTCCTTATCCAGTAGGCAAGGGGAGAGGCTGCTATTTGCCCCAGGGCCTCTTTTGCTACTTCTCGTGCAGTTTTTGGGCCACCCTCTGGGCGAGCATCCCCATAACGGTCTCTGGCCCTCTGCTCGTTGGACCCAGATCTCTCGTATCTGTCCCTAGCATGTTTCTTCCCACCGCCCTTCTCGTGGGAGTGGCTTGTCTCTCTCCTTTTTCGTGGAGAATCCTTCCTACCCGTGGACAGGTTTTCCCGTGGCCGACGGTCTTTGACCCTCCTTGGCCCCTCTTCTCTTTGCACAGTGTGGGAATGGGAGTGGAGATCCTTCTCCGCCTCTTTGAGGCGTTGCTTCAAGTCTTCAACTTCCCGTTCTCGTCGGGCAAGTTGTCGTGCTAACTCCTCGGCCTCTTGCTCCCATCGATCGCGACTCTTCTCGTGTTCGCGAGATTTCCGGCCAGAGTTCCTCCCTTCACGTGGGGGACTACAACCTCTCCTCTCACCTGAAGGGGTCCGCCCTCTCTCATACCTTTCAGAGGTCAAGGATCGTTGCTGAGGGTCGCTGTACTTCGGTATGTCCTAGACTCTATAACGGCCCAACGCGTGGCCCTTTCGTGGCACGGTTGGGACCGTAGGTGTCCGTCCTTCCTTTGTTTTAGTCACTGGCGTGACTAATCCATCATCCCGTGGCGTCTCACGCCTGGGAGTGGGGTATGCTGGTTCTGATTAAGCCATTGCTGATTTTCTTCGTAGTGACAAAAAACAGAGCTTTTTTGTTCTTTTCCCACAGACGGCGCCAATTGTAGAGGGTAGATTTCTCGTATCTTGCTAATGCCTCTAGATCTGCAAAACAAGGAACAAGTTAGAGTACCTTTGCCCAAGTTGGCAAAGGCCCTCCGATGCTTAAGTTAGTAATGGGATTTACTAATTAAGCAGAGAACAATGCGTATGAATGGATTTCACAGCGTATCTTTTTCCGTGGGCATAATGCCTGTATTTATAGGTATAGGTTAACTTGTTGATCAAGGGTCCTTGTTTCCCTAGTTTCCTTATCATGTTAGGAAACCTTTCCTAATAGGATCAGTCCTATTAGGTACTGTCGTGCCATTGCACTGGTCTCCATAAAGCATATGACTTCTTCCCATGCAGGGCTTGTTCCCATATGTACACACAATCTGACTCTTATTAGGATTCTTCTTTCTTTATCTGCTATGGAATGCTCACGTCATTCCCTTATTTCACGGGATACACCTCTTATCACGTAAGAGAGTATTCAAGATTATTCCAGAACGCCCTGCTATTCTGTCAGCCCAACAGCGGTGTGGCCGTGCTGCCACATAGGATGGCTATATTGTTGCTTGGCTCCCCTGTAGGGTATATCCACGTTGTACGGCCGAGCTAGGGTACCTATTGGGGAGTACGGGTTTTACCCTCTCCACACGACATTTAATATTTTCACGTAAGCCCTTACACGGCATTTAAAAGTTTTCAAGTGAGCCCTTACACGACATTTAATATTTTCACGTAAGCCCTTGTACGGCATTTTGAAAAAGTTTCACGGCATTTAAAATTTTCATGTAAGCCCTCATACGGCATTGATTCCTGTTTACCAAACATCATTCGTTTTTCCCTTGTTGAAAAATAATGTGTAAACTTTTCACATTGTATGACAAGCCCCGCAGAACTACACTGGTCTGATCCTTGCAAGAAGGTACGTAGGCAGCTTTAAAAAGCGCGACCGCATACATGACTATTTACATGTTTTTCTGTGTTTAAGGATATCCGGGGCAACGAAATTGGGTCGTCTATATCTTTGGCGTGACTTGAATCACTCGATGATACTCGAGTCTCGTCAAAGAGGGGCAACTGTAGACACCCCAATTTGGAAGCTTCGGACATCTTTAAAAGTCCCGATGACGAAAAGAAACGCCCGAATGAAGTTTTGAAGCAATACTTGAACAAAGAACAAAGTCAACCCAGTCCACTATACTGTACCATACTCCCCCAAGTCCCGTGTGACCAATTTCAGCCAAAAAACCCAGCCGTGACTCATGTTTACACCGCACGGCACAGTTGACCCAGTCAACTATACCGTACGGTACTGACATAGTGCCGCACGGCACTGTCAGACGTCAATCAAACCTGCAACATGTTACCAGCAGCTCCCTCTGTTGAAAAACCGACTCCTGATGTGTTCTTGGTCCCTAAGGCACGCAAGGGTGCCATGTAGCCTACCAAATAGGAGTACAAACTTGGTCTTCCATCATTTCACCCTTCTCGGCTCACCTCCTATAAATCCCAGACCTTCATTGCTGCAAAAAAAGAGAGAAAAAAACGGGAATAGAGAGAAGAAATCCATAAGAGAACATCCTAAAGCTCTGTTAGGACCTATCTCAGTCGTTACTCTGTCTAAACTCTACCTCAAAAAACTCAAACCGTGTCTGAAACCACCGTCAGCCACTCTTCCTACCACCTCCACTCATACCCATTACTCAAGACCCCCATTTCCCAGCTTTACCAAGTCCCTCTAACACTCACAAAACCAAGTTCTAGGTTCTAGTTCAAGTGCTCGCTTCAAAGTTTCATTCCCGAAGGTAAAAACCTCCGTTTCGCCACCGAGGTCAATCACTTTGGTATCCTGAGCGTAAGGCCAAGTTCAAGGAGGTTCCTTATACCTCTCTTGAGCTTGGTGTACCAACAATGCTCAACGAAAATCAGCCACAAGAATATGGAATTTTTACAGTAGTGCTGTACGGTACTCCCATAGACCCGCGCGGCACTTCTGTTTAAACCAAATATTTTGGAACCTTGTTTCTCTCGGCCAATCAATGCCGTAGGGTGGTGAGGTATTTTCTGGCACAGTTCCAGTCAAAAACATAATTTTCAAGTCTTGGCACATGGCTCTTCTCTCATGAGAAATCAAAATTTTCACTCCAAAAATGTCAGGTTTTACAGAGCTATGTTCTAGGAATACTTAGCATTCCTTTTACTATCCAACACCAAGCTTTTCTCACTGTCCAGTACAGTCCAGTGTCATACGGTACTATGATTTTAACTAAACGGTACTATTATAGTACCGCACGGTACTGTCTTGTAAACCTAAAAATTTCAAAAACTAATTTCATTGGTCGGACAGTGGGAAAAGGTCAAGGCATTCTGTTTTAAGTATTTTCTCGTACCATTCATACATGCTCATGTGTTTATTGCTTATCGGTTCATTATTATTAATTGTTTACTGTTATTTCTGTTATTATCAACTGTTTATTTGAATAAAGTTCGGCAATAAAATGTTTTCTAAAAATCCCAAAATATCTAGTAGAGACCGATTTTTATCGGGCACGCGGGGTGCATTTTTCGAACAAAACCTTCCTCGCGCGTAACCTGTCTCCCGAACCCAAATCTCTAATTTTTCGCAGACTAAACCCTTTTTTCAGTGGCAAAAGAGTCATATCATTTTTCTAAACGGTTCCTCGGGTACCTAACATTTTCCAGAAATTAAATCCCGGGTGGCGACTCTAAATATTCTTTTTCCCTAAGTTCGCCCCTTTTTCAAACACAATGCAAAAACCCGTGGGCCATTTTCAGCGACCGTCCACACAGGGTCAACGCAAGTATCAACCCGACTTGGAGGAGAAGATTAAAGAAGAGGTGGAGAAGCTGAGGAAAGTAGGGTTTATCCAGCCAACCCAATATCCGCTCTGGCTTGCAAATATTGTACCCGTAAAAAAGAAGAACGACCAAATTCGGGTGTGTGTCGATTTCCGCGACCTCAACAAATCTTGCCCCAAGAATGAATTCCCGCTGCCCTACATTGATACATTGGTTGACGCGACATCAGGGCACCAATTGTTCTCCTTTATGGATGGGTTCAGCGGGTACAATCAGATCAAGATGGCCCTAGAAGACGCGGAGAAGACAAACATTCAGAACCCCATTGGGAAACTTCTACTACACTGTCATGCCATTCAGACTCAAGAACACTGGCGCCACCTACCAGCGCGCGATGACAACAATCTTTCACGATATGCTGCATCACATTGTTTAGGATTACGTGGATGATTTGGTAGTAAAATCCATGGAAAAATTTGACCATCTTGAACATCTGGAGTCAATATTCAAAAGATGCAGAAAATTCAACATGAAGATGAACCCCTTGAAATGTGCGTTTGGGGTAGCGTCAAGAAAATTCTTAGGATTTCTTATTCACAGACACAGAATCGAAGCAGATGAGACGAAGATAAAGTCTATAGTGGAAATGCCTTCGCCCCACTCCCAAAGAACCCTCAAAAAGTTCCTGGGGAAGGTGTCTTACCTACGAAGATTCATCCCCACGCTTGCGGAAATCTCAGCACCTTGCAGTGATCTTTTGAAGGGAAAGGCAAAGTTTGAATGGCGCGCAGATCACCAGTTGGCCTTTGATAGAGTCAAGGCTGTCTTAGTTTCCCCGCAAACAATGATCGCGCCGCAAAAGGGGAAGCCACTTATTCTTTACCTGACGTCCACCCCGAGATCTATTGGGGCCCTTCTTGTCCAAGATATTGATGGAGTGGAGCGACCAATATTATATCAGTTGAAAAATACAAGGGGCTGAAGAGCGATATACCCCCGTAGAGCGACACTGCTTGGCGTTAGTCTCCACTGCGCAAAAACTCCGTCACTATTTTTTGTCATTCAAAATTCACATTGTCACAAAGAGTGACCCAGTCTGATATTTGCTCTCGCGGCCAGCTCTCACTAGGAGAGTGGCACGCTGGCTCTTAGCGCTGGCAGAATTTAAGATCACCTGCCTAGCACCTCGTGCAATTAAAAGCCAAGCCCTTGCTGACCTACTGGCACAATTCCCAAGCGGACACTGTGAGCCAATCGAAGAAGCACTCCCAGGGGATGATTTCGAAGCGTTAGCTGCCACAGACGACAAGGTCATGTGGACGCTAAACTTCGATGGGGCCGCAGGAGGAGGTACAGGTGGCGCGGGGATCGTCTTACAGAACAGTAATGGTCAACGCGAATGTCTGGCGTACAAATTGGCATTTCAGTGTTCGAACAATGAGGCATAATACAAAGCTTTGATCCTAGGGCTCCTGGCAGCCATCACAAAGGGGATTAAAATCCTCAAAATTGTGAGGGACCCAAAACTCGTTATTTTACAGACAGAAGGCCAGTATACGATTAAAGAGCCTGCTCTTGCACCATATAGGGCCACCGTACATAAACCAATGCAGCGCTTCGAGGACGTGGAAATCATCCACAGACCCAGGTCAGATAACAGGTTTCCCGACGCGCTGGCCACCCTTGGAGCAAAGATGGAATTTGGGGAAGGCGCTGTATCAATAGAGATCGTTAAAAGAACAAACTCGTCTGTAGTTGAGCAAATGAATGAGGTGCGTGCCATAGGTGAAAGGCAGGAGAAGATCATAACGCAATTAACGACTGGAGAGGGCGGCTTTGCCCATATCTGAAGTCGCGCAGTTCACTATGGTGCGGAAACAACTATACTACCGCGGCCCTCAGGGATGGCTAGAACGCTGTATAGATCCCGAAGAGGCGAAGGAGAGGTTACGTTAGATCCATGACAAAACCTGCGGAGAAAATGAGATTTCCCTCTACCGAAGAATCCAGAGACAGGGCTATTATTGGGCGGAGATGAAGCGGGATGCCGCGGCAATCCTCAATGATTGTGAGCGTTGCTCACTTTTTACCTTGGAGCGAGAATGTTGCTTCTCAGTCGAAAGAGACTGGAGGTAGAAGTACATCGACTTCTAGCAAGAAGGGGCGTTACCCATGGAAAAAGAGTATCGAAGGGATGTCAAAATGAGTGTCAAACGCTACTTCATGGAAAATGGAAAATTGTACAGAAGGGCCCTAGACCATATTCCCTTGCGATGTCTGTCTAACGAGGAGGCCGAGGAAGTCTTGCACAAATCCCACGAGTTGGAGCACCAAGGCGGCCGAAAGCTGTATGAGCACATCATCCACCTTGGCTATTATTGGCCAAGAATGGAATCAGATGCAAAGAAGCACGTGCGCAGATGCCATGCTTGTCAGAAGTTTGGAAATCTGGTGCACGCTCCAGGAGTTGAACTTCATGCCATCCGCGCGCCCTACCCCTTCCACACTTGGGCTATGGACTTGGTAGGGCCCATAACTCCGCACTCACGAAAATATCAGTGGATTTTGGCAACTACAGAAGTCAGCACCAAGTGGGTAGAGGCAGTCCCTCTCAGAAATGCGACCGGCGCGGCTGTGGCACAATTTATCAGAGAAAACATCAACTATCATTTTGGCATACCTAGAGTAATACTATCGGACAACGGGACACCGTTCATTAACAGAAACGTGGGGGAATTGTTAGATTCTTATTTTGTCAAGCAACATACGTCTTCGGCCTACTATCCTCAGGGAAACGGCCAAGCGTAGACGACAAACAAGTCCTTGACACGGATAATGAGTAAACTCCTAGATGAAAATGGAGGGGCGTGGGCTGATCATTTAATCACGGCTCTTTGGGCATATAGAACATCGAAAAGGAAAGCCACGCGTACTAGCCCCTTCAACCTCGTCTACGGTGCTGAGACAGTCCTCCCAGTGGAATTAAGTGTACCATCCGCGCGGCTGGCGCTGGCTACAGAAGTAACAGAGGTGGAGCGGCACGCCGATCTTAAGGCCTTAGAAGAAAGAAGGCAGATTGCAGCGGAACACCAGCTTCAATATTGGGAGTCAGTGGCCAAGTTTATAACAGAGGTGTAATCCCGAGAGTTTAAAATAGGGGATCTTGTCTGGAAGTCGACCATGGATGTTATGAGGAATGTGAAGCTCCTGAAATTTACCCTCAGGTAGGAAGGACCTTACGAGGTCATCAAGTCAAGTTCAAGCGGACACTACAGGTTGTCCAGGGTCAGTGATGGTCATCTCACGGGGCCCATAAATGTTAAGTTCATGAAGAAGTATTATCCATAGTCTTTCAGTTTGAGGCATTATTCCTGGCGAGCCAGCCAGAAGTTATCTTTTGTTTCCTTTATCTGCTATCGTATATTTCATGATTGATGGTTCCAGTCAATTCTTTAATGAAATATGTTATCTTTGGCTCTAACCAAGATCATGAATAGAGTTTCAGCTCATATTGCAAGGGGAGCATAATAGAAAGTAAAATAGCAAGGGGAGCATAATAGATAAGGACATACAAAAGTGCAACAAAGATTTCCATAATTATACGGTGGGGCAGGTCCAGTACATCGCAAAACTAATAAATAAATAAAAAAACAATAAGCCCTACACGCGCGCAGGGAACAGACCCTTGGAAACTGGGTCGCTGTCATTAATGGGAGCCTCATGCATAGCACTGAGGGTCTCTTTCTCCTCAACAAGCGCGCTCAACTCATCCTTCTTCTTCTGTAGTTCAATCTGCATGTCCTCAATATCTTTCTGCAACTTAAGAATCTCGAGCTCCTTATCTGTAATTCGGGGCAACAACTTAATCTCTTTGCAGCGTTCGTGAAGCTTGTCCAAGTGCGCAACAACCCAACTGATGTCAAAACCCAAGTCTTTTAGATCCACGAAGCTGGCTCTGACACTGTTGAAAAAAAGAGGTGGTAAACTCCATCACGTTGGTCATAAAAGTAGGGAGCCCAACGCCACTCCCCTAACGGTGGGACTGGCCCACCTCTAACCACTGGCCTGCCCTCTACACCTTGCTCTCCTCGCGGCATGATCAGAGAAAAGGAATAACTCATTTCGAGAAAAGAAGTGAACTTTGGGTCGGGGAAAAGAAAGAAGAATGAGCTTTAAGAGAGAGAAAGTGAAATTGCAAGTGTGTGAGAAATCATTGACTGACTCTGGTATTTATAGGGAGTGGAACAATGGTTGTTGTGCCGTGAACAGTCGATGCCATTAAAACCCCTTAAGAAGCGACCGTTTAAAGCTGCCGAAGCGACACTTCTGTCAGGTGTTTTTGAAAATTGGAAACGGCGCCATGACGGCGGGTACAACTGAAAAGACACACGCTGACATCACGCGCGTGGGGGCTATTGTAGGGAAGGTCAGCTCATTGACCTACATTGAACAATCTCAAGGTTGACCTTCCAATAAGGTGATGACAAATGTCATGCACCCCTGCGCGACACATGGCATCCGCGCGCGGTACTGACCGCTTGGAGCCATCAGCGCGGGGTACCCCACGCGGTAGCTCCCAGTTGCGCTCCCTTCAAGGCCCAACTGAGGAAACTTCTCTATCTGACCATGGGCCATCCATAGACGGAGAAAAGCCCATGGGTCTCATGACTAGCGCGACCCAGATAAATGGGCGAGAATGCAAGAAGCTAGTTTATTCTAGCCCAAGTAATCATACTTGCTCTGGTCTGAAGGCAGGACTTGAGGGGCCCCCTGAGGCTTGGCTGCAGTATAGGCACGACCGAACAGGTCATGACCTTGCCCATACGGGAATAAAGGGAGATCTTGTGGTTTGGTGGCTATAAAGAATAAGAGGCTCTCTGCGCGAGGGGTGGAGTAGCGCGCCCGAGTAAGCCGCGCGGGTTAGCCGCGCGGTGGGTGACGTCACCCGCGCAGTCAAGATGCACGGAAGGGACAAGTGTTCTCATATTATAGGGCGACAGCCTGGTGCCTGATCATTGACTCAGGTTGCCTATAAATATAAAACATTCCCTCATGTTCCCAAGGTTGATTCTAGAGAGAGCAAGTGGATATTCACTGATTTGGAAGGAGAACATTCTTCCCAGTGAGGTCATTCCATTCTCTAGGTCATTTGGGGCTGCCATGGACTAGTCTAAGCGCTATCTTCTGCCTTAATCTCTTCTGTACACTCCTGCTCTGTTCTTCACCCTTCCTCTTGATCACTCTTTTCCCTTTTATGTTGTTTATTGTTAATTATTCTTACCTCTCCAGCTCATATATTGACATTGTCATAGAACCTCTCTTACACAAATCAATAGTCATCACTGATTTGTTTATTTCATAACATATTTGCTTCTTCCATCTTTGTCAGGAACTTTTGTCAAATCAGCTTTCTCTTAAGAGCAGTTTGATGGCATTAACAATGAAGATAGGTGTCTTCTCCCCGTAGCTCCCTTCTCTCTAACCCAAAACCCTAGCCCATCCCAGCGTTGCGCCGCCTCTCCCAAATGGCACCGTATGAAGCACTATACGGACAGTCCTATTGGTCACCTGTCCGTTGGACTGATGCTAGAGAAGTTGGATAATTGGGACCCGAGATGGTCAGAGAGACGACAGAAAAGATTAAGATCATTCGGCAGAGGTTACATACAGCTCAAAGTCGACAGAAAAGCTACACTGATAGAAGAAACTGACCCTTGTCATTCGTAGTAGGAGATCATGTGTTTCGAAAAATTCGACCTCGGAGAAGAGTGATTAGATTCGGAAAAAAGGGTAAACTTTCACTGCGGTATATCAGACCCTTTGGGATTTTGGAGAAAATCGGAAAAGTGGCTTACCGATGCACTGCCGCCGCAGCTCGACCGGGTACACAATGTGTTTCATGTCTTAATGCTAAGTATCTGGCATTACCAACTCATATACTGAATTGGGAAGATCTCGATATTGATAAGGACATAACTTTTGAGGAAGAACCGATAGAGATACAGGATGTCTCTAAAAAGGATAATTGTTGACGGTCCGCGGAAAGTGCGCCCCGATTCGATTGATTTTTCAAAAGATTCGTTTTTAGAGCCGCCACCCGGATTTGAGGTCCGAATCCGAGAAACCGATTTAAAATATGACTCGTATGCCCAACGAAAGTATTCTCACTGATCTTGCGGAACCAAAGATTTCTCGGATTCGGGGGTTTGGTTACGAGAGGGGAAGGGTTTTACGGCACC
>JAXBDA010009055.1:0-13383 GCA_036023075.1 Gaultheria prostrata
AGCAAGCTCAATACTCTCTCTCTCTCTCTCTCACTTTAAATGTCTAAGGTCCCTCTCATTCACTAACATCACTCAAAACCCATCAAAATCAATCAAAATCAAACCCAAATCCACCCTTAAGTCTTGAAATTAGCCATATTCATTCCTATACTACCAAAACCAACTTCAAACCACTTCAAAATACTCAAAAACCCACGGTTTTAGTACCAAAATCTAGCCTACAACTCCAAAATCACATATTCTCACTTTGATCAAGTCCAAAAAGGAAGAAAATAAAGCAAATTCACTCATGGTCACAATCTGAGGGTGACTAGTAAGTGTAAGTGAGTTCCTTATACTCATTTTACACTTACAAGGTTCAAAAGTGGGCTGCTAAACTTACAAAATTTTCTGAGCTGATCGACCCTTGGGCGCCCAAGGTCACCTTGAGCGCCCAAGGTCCCAACTGTCTGTTTCTTACTCTTTTGCTTTGATCACCTTTTTGGGGTGCTTTGTTACTTTAATCAGCTGTTGATCATCATAATATGCAATATTTGTGTCTTGTATAAGCTCTGATCATCTTGAAATCACTATCAAATGGGTTTTATTTGATTTTGTTCATGTTTGAAAGAAGAAAATGAAGTTTATTGACAATTATCAAGAATACAAAATCAGCATTTTCAAAATGATCAGAAGCTTATAAACTCAAATAGGCATCATAAGTAAAGCAAGGAAGTAAATAGAAACATGCAAGCCAAGGGATGGCTTGAGCGCCCAAGGTATCTCCTGGACAGTCAGGTTACTGCTTTGTTTATTTTGTTCTTTTGGGTTATTATCATGCTGTTTTGTTTCATTCCAGAAGGGTGTGTGTGTTGTTTAGTGTCTATATCAGGCTATCTCATTTCTCTCAAGTTCTTATCTCACAATTTTCTTTATTTTTCATGAATAATCAAAGAAATAAAATCAAATAACTTGTTTGTTATTCATAGGTCACACCTTTTAACCCTTGGTTGTTATTGAAAATCATTTTTCAGAAGATTTTGATAAAGAGGTTGTGAATACATGAATAATAAAACAGAAAGAGATTGAAAGAAAGTGAGGACCAGGGATCACCTTGGGCGCTCAAGGTGGTTTCTGAGCAGTGCATGCATTTCATTTATCCTCTCATAATTATTGCTATCCCAAGTGTTCATCTCAACTGTTCATCAATCTCTTACCAGTTCTTCTTCTCTCTCAATTCAAATTCAATCTCATTTGCGGATTCTTTCTTAAAGCTAAATGTTCAAAAATCCATGCTTTTGCTTAACATTGCCCCTGGATGCTTTGTTGAGGTTTTGTTATGAATTTATGAAGTTGAAAAATCAATTTTAAAGTTATTTACAATCAAAGTAAAGCATTCTTGAAATCAGAAGGCAAGGTTGGAACTGTTGAATTTGAGAGACCTTGAGCGCCCAAGGTGACCTTGGGCGCCCAACCTCTGTTTTGATAATAGATTGGTTAGCAGCTTCTGCATCTGTCATCGCTCTCATTGTTAATTCTAATCTTATTTTATGTTTTCATCTCATTCTATTCATCCATAATCTTGTTTATAATCATATGTTATCATCTTCGTTTCATCGTAAATTACATGCGCACATAACACCGCAATCTCTTATATTGTATTTTATCTCGTGTACATGCTTCAGATCTTATTTTTGTGTTTAAAGCCAAATTCTAAGCATTTTATGTCCCACAAATTATTGTAGAGACCGGTTTACGGACCGGGCAATGGGGTGCATTAAAACCCTTCCTCTATTGTAACCAAACCCCCGAGCCCGGAAATAAAAAGGTTTTCGCACGACTGGTATAACCATTTTCAAAACCATTGGGCATAAAAGAGTCATTTTTTCTGGTTTCTCGGGTTCATTCCTTAAACCCGGGTGGCGACTCCAAAATCATTTTCAAAATCAAATTGAATCGGGGAGCCTAACGCCATTGTGTGGGCGGCCGCCCGACGGGTGTCCACAGTTGGGTTTTATAAGCAAAAAGGTGCCGTACATTCATCCCCTGAGTGAGATTCGTACGCAAAGATTGCGAGCTACGGGTATAGGTTTTGCGTATCACGCCAACGAACTGAGCAGCTGGAGCAGCCAGGAATCATGGTGATGGGACAAGGGCACCGTGCGGTGCCAAAGAGTATGCCATGCGGTTTGGTTTTGCATACCGTACGGTACACAAGGAATTTTATACCGTGCAATGGGGAATTTTGTGCCGTACGGTTATCATAGTTTGGGCATTGGGTTCTTATTTGGTTTGTTCATGACTCGAGGGTTCGTTCCAAGGTATACATTGCGTGTTCCTTTTTCATCATCGGGGATGCACAAGTCATCAAAATTGGGGTGTCTACAGTATAGGTATCCGAAATCGGGCTGCTGATAAAGCTCTGGCACAAGTTCTTCGATAAGGTTTATGGGCCACACTTGCGCCTCACCGGCAGCCAAAACCTCCTGGGGGAAATTTTTTCTGAAGGCATGTCCCTCCGGTAGATCTCTCATCCATCCCAAATAACGAATGGCAGAACTCAGTACTCTCATTGTGATATCTTGCTCTTCATCCTCGGTATCCTCATCAACCAAAGCCACGCTATCGATACTGCTTGAGCGGGAATCCTCGGTGAAGTATTCTTGATTTACATTAATATTTCCGGATAAAGTGGATAATTCTCCTGACTCTTATCATCCGAAGAACGATCTTGATTTACATTAATATTTTCGTGAACGGGAGCGATGATCATTATTTCCCCCTCGAGTAGCGTCGTCGGTGATTGTACGACGATTTCCTGGTTGGGAAGCCTTATAAGCTGATGGGCGGGTGTTATTCCCATAACAGAGTCCTGGCATATTTCTGGAGGGAGATTCCCCTATCCCGGTATAATTGCATCTGCATTCATTGGTCAGAGTTGACGATAACTAGCTTTCAGAATAAAATGTGGAATCCGAAATTCATATTAGAATTCGGATTTGAGTTCAGACTGTGATTTTATGTTCCTGTTAAAGATAAACAGCAAAATGTCCAGAACGGGAATGGCGAAAAGAAAAATACCAATTTTTAGTCCTAAAATACACTGGTAAATAGACGCATGAATGCATGAATGCAATGGGCATTATGCATAAAGATATTAAAAGCAGACTCATGCCCAGACAAGGGCAGACTACGAGACTGAGAACTCAACTACACGACTAAACATGGACAGCCTAACGGCGTGGCTTAAACAAGCCAAGCACAGGGGAAAACTCTGAATTCGGGATGCCCTAAACTGGTATAGACGGGCGAACCGCACGAGGGTCCGAGGAAAATGAGCAGAACCCGGACAAGGGGATGCCCCTAGAATGAAATACTGAATAGACCTAGACTGAGGGTCCGATGGAACAACAGGGCAGAGCCCAGACAGGGGAATGCCCCTAGACTAAAAGTATGGGCTGGACCCAGGCTGAGGGTCTGATACAACAACGGGGCAGAGCCCGGACAAGGGAATGCCCCTAGACTAAAAGATGATGACTGGACCCAGACTGAGGGTACGATATAACAACGGGGCAGAGCCCGGACAGGGGAATGCCCCTAGACTAAAGATGATGACTGGACCCAGACTGAGGATCCGATATAACAACGGGGTAGAGCCCAGACAGGGGAATGCCCCTAGACTAAAAGGTGATGACTGAACCTAGACTGAGGGTCCGATATAACAACAGCGCAGCCGGACAGGGGAATGCCCCTAGACTAAAAGATGATGACTGAACCAAGACTGAGGGTCCGATATCACAATGGGGCAGAGCCCGGACAGGGGAATGCCCATAGACTAAAAGTTGATGACTGAACCCAAACTGAAGGTCCGATATTTCAACGAGGGCAGAACCAGGACAGGGGAATGCCTCTAGACTAAAGACAGACACAGCCTGAACAGTAATGCAATAGTGTATGATATGGGTCCTCGGATGATGGGGGTCACCACAACCATGATTAGTTGTGGAGACATGCATACAATGTGATCTGAGGATGGGAAATAGCATGCGTGCTACTCCCAGAATGAAATGTATGAGATCGGGGACGTGTTTCCTATGAGACGACCCTGACATAGTCTCGACGTTAGGTAGGGCACACACATGAGCGCAAGTGGCTTGAGTAACTGAGACTTTTGCCGGAATGCCTACCTAAATGTATGAGTAATCTATGGAAAGCTGTAAATGTCAACATCCTTCCTGTTTGTGTTCCTAAATACAGAAAGTAAATTGGTATGGCCGATATGGCTACTACATGAATCATGAGGGTTTGGCTGATGCAATCCTATACCGGCCGGAATTTTTCATCCGTTGGCAGTTTTAATAGGCTCCCAACCCGATATACCTCCGACTCTCCACGACCGGCTGTAAAGGCTGCCGCTCGAGTGCCATCTTTGGTACGTGGGTCGAGTGGAAAAGACTCGGCTGACGTACGATCGAGGCCAAATGGCTTGTCAGTCCACGCCTGCTTACCGCTTTCCCGACTAGGACTAACACAGGTTTAAAGTTGTAAAAAAGAATGGAGATTGAGAAGAGAGGGAAAGTAGTGCAGCATGCATGCTCAGTGTGTTAACAGAACGATGTCATGCCACATCATATGCAAACCCATTGGGGTATTTATCTAGGCAAAAGCGCGCGAAAACCCATTGGGGTTATACGACCCATTAGGGTGAAATGCCCTGCAAAATAGAGACAGACAGAATATAGATATATGTATGAACAGGTTACAATGGTCACAAATTTTCATTCACTCATGTTTTGAAAAAGTCTTAGAGCTCTACAAACGCCTGCTCTTGCTCAGCTCCCCACTCATACCCTTCTCGCTTTCTTAGCAACTGGAAGAAAGGCCTACACTTGTTGGAGGACTTGCTTATGAATCGATTCAATGCCGCGGCCATCCCTGTTAACCTCTGGAGTTCCTTCGTAGTCCTGGGACTCTCAAGACGTTTCAAAGCGGTGATCTGATCAGGGTTTGCCTCTATCTCTCTCCTAGTCACCAGGTGCTCCAAGAACTTGCTAGAGCTGACCCCAAAGGCACACTTTGAATCATTCAACTTCAATTTATACCTCCTCAGTATGTCAAAGGTCTCCTTTAGATCGGCCAAGTGCCCTTGTTCTATCTTGCTTTTTACCACCATGTCGTCTATGTATACCTCCATGGTTTTACCCAGCTGCTCCTTGAACATTATGGTGGCCAAGCGTTGGTATATTGCTCCTGCGTTTCTCAACCCAAAGGGCATGACCTTGTAGCAGTAGAGGCCTCTTGGGGACATAAAAGAAGTCTTCTCTTGGTCGGGTTCATACATGGCTGTTTGATGATATCCTCGGTACGCGTCGAGGAAACTCATCCTTTCGAAGGCTGCAGTTGCATCTACCAGCTGGTCTATCCTTGGGAGGGGAAAGCTATCCTTCAGACATGCCTTGTTTAGGCTGGTAAAGCCTACACACACCCTCCATTTCCCATTTTTCTTTTTTACCACAACAGTGTTGGCCAGCCATTCCGGGTAATACACCTCTTTGATTGCATCCGCCTCGAGCAGTTTGTCAACTTCTTCGATCACAGCGTCTGCGTGCTGTGGTGCCGATCTCCTCCTCTTCTGGATAACTGGTTTATGCTGTGGGTCTACGTTCAAATGGTGGCAAATGACCTCGGGGTCAATTCCTGGCATCTCCTGCGGCGTCCAGGCAAAGACGTCCATGTGATCTTTCAAAAATTCCACCAATTCTCGTTCTTCTTGGTCGGCTAAGTTCTCACCGATCAAGAAGTACCTCTCCTGGTCGTTTTCGTCGACCTGTATTTTCTTTAATCCTTCCACCACTTTCTGGTTCGGGTTACCCCCTACGTCTTCTAAGGTCGGCTGATCAGGGACTTCCACAGTTTGCACGTACTAGGGTTTCGGTGCTCCTTTCAAAATCATATTGAAACACTGGTCAGCCACCTTCTGATCTCCCCTGATCATCTCGATGCCATTTGGCCCCGGGAACTTGATTTTCTGGTGGTAGGAGGATGGTATCGCCTTCATTTTGTGCATCCATGTCCTGCCTATAATCATGTTATAGGTGGACGGGAGATCTACCACCAAGACGTCAGTCTTGAGTACGGTTGATCCTGCCCGTACTGGTAAGGTCACCTTCCCTACCGGCCACACCGGGTGTGAGCTGAAGCCGACCAGTGGTGTCAGGCTCTTCTTGAGGCTCGTGTCAGGCAGGTTCATCTTTTTAAAGGTGCTGTAATACATTATCTCCATGCTCGCCCCCTGGTCGACCAAGATCTTCTCCACATCATACTCCCCTATTCGTAGGGTTATGACCAAAGCGTCGTTGTGTGGCAGAGTGACTCCCTCCAAGTCTTTGTCTGAAAAGGATATGGGAAGCTCTACCACTCCTTCTTCCCTTGTCCGTTTCAGGCCGAGCTTCAATGCTTCTTGTGAGCCGTTCAGTCGGCGTATATGTCGAACCTCGTTGTTTGTGTAAGGGGTCGCGAGTCCATGTATCATATGGACGGTCCCCTTTGGCGGCTTGTCACAATCCAAATCCTCATTTTGCTCCGTGCATTGTTGCTCGTCTGCCAAGAACTCTTTCAGGTGCCCTGCGGCCACCTGTTCATCCAAAAACTTCTTATACTCCGCACAGTCCTCAGTCATGTGCCCCCAATCTCGGTGGTAGCTGCAATGCTGGTTTGTGGCTCTTCTCTTCATTGGGTTTCCGGTCATCTTTGGTGGCCTTCTGAACCATGGCTGGTCTTTGATGCGGTACAACATTTTGTAGATCGGCATGTTGAATACTGCCGAAACACTAAAATAGGATTTCGGATCTGGGATATCCTTTCTCCCCATTCCAAACTCCTTCTTGCCAGTGTTGTATTCCTTCTTATACACTTTGGATTCTAGAGGCTTCCTTGGGGGGGTTTGGAGTCGTCCTGACACAATCTTGCAATCCTCTACCCGAGCGTGCTCTTGGATTCTCTCCATAACTTTAGCAACGGTCTTGACCGGGTGCATAGTAAGTGATTCTCGTAACTTGCTATGCATGGGCAGGCTTGTTTTGAATGTGGCCAGAGCGTATTCTTCACTGCAGTTTTCAATCTCATTGAAAGCTTCCCAATACCACTTACCGTACTCCCTCAAGGTCTCCTCATCGTTCTGCCTCATTGCCGTTAAGACGTCGAAAGTCTTTGGGGCAGCGCGGCTTGTGCACAGAACTCCTCAGCGAGCTGAGCCCAACAAAGTATTGACCCCGCTGGAAGCTTGTGATACCAGCTGAGCGCCACCTTTCCTAGACTGGAAGGAAACATCTTGCACAGCACGGCATCATCGTTTTCATGCATGAACATGGCCTGCTGGTAGTGCTGGATGTGCATGACGGGGTCAGTGTTCGTTTCATAGAGTACAAACGTGTTGTGCTTGACCCTACTTGGCATCTTCTCCGTCCTAATCCAATGGGCAAGAGGATAAGCTGCTATTTGCCTCAGGGCTTCTTTTGCTGCTTCTCGTGCAGTCTTTGGGCCACCCTCCGGGCGAGCATCCCCATATCGGTCCCTGGCCCTTTGCTCGTTGGACCCAGATCTCTCGTCTGTCCCTGGCATGTTTCCTCCCCCCGCCCTTCTCGTGGGAGGGGCTTCTCTCTCTCCTTTTTCGTGGAGACTCTTTCCTTCCCGTGGAAAGATTTTCACGAGGCCAATGGTCCCTGGCCTTTTTTGGTTCCTCCTCTCTTTGCACGGTGTGAGAACGAGAGTGGAGATCCTTCTCCGCCTCTTTGAGGCGCTGCTTCAAGTCCTCAACCTCCCGCTCTCGTCGGGCAAGTTGCCGGGCCAACTCCTCGGCCTCTTGCTCCCGCTGATCCTGACTTTTCTCGTGGTCTCGAGACCTATGGTCAGAGTTCCTCCCATCACGTGGGGGGCTCCGGCCTCTTCTCTCACCAGAATGGGATCGCTCTCGTTCGTACCTCACCGGGGTCACAGACCGTCGGTGTCGGCCCCTGTACTTCGGTATTTCTTGTATTTTATCAAAACGCTTCGATCCATGGCCGTTCCGAGGAGCGGAGGGGGCTGTGGGTGCTCATTTCTCCTTCGTTTGGGGCAGTGGCGTGACCATCTCGTCATCTCGTGACGTTTCACGCCTGGGAGTAGGGAACACCGGTTCTGATGCAGCCATGGATGGATTTCTTTCTTAATCACAAAGAAAAAAGCTTTTGTGTATGTTTCCCACAGACGGCGCCAATTGTAGAGGGTAGATTTCTCGTAGGGTTGATAGTGCCTCTAAACCTGCAGGACAAGGAACGGTTAGAGCACCTCTGCCCTTAATGGCAAAGGCCCTCCGATGCTTAAGTTAGTAAAAGGGTTTACTAATCAAGCAAAGAACAATGCGTATGAATAGGTTTCACAGCGTACCTTCACTGTGGGCATGATGCCTGTATTTATAGGTACTTGTTGATCAAGGGTCCTTGTCGCCCTAGTTTCCTTATCACGTTAGGAAACCTTTCCTAATAGGACCAGTCCTATTAGGTATCACCGTGCCTCTGCTCCGGTCTTCACAAAGCATAGGACTTCTTTCCATATGGGACTTACTCCCATATGTGCGTCCAACATGATTCTTATTAGGATTCTTCTTTCCTTATCCGCTATGAAATGCTCACGCCATTCCCTTATTTCACGGGATACACCCCTTATCACGTAAGACAGTATTCAAGACTGTTCCAGAACGTTCTGCCGTGCTATCAGCCTAATAGCGGCGTAGCCGTTCTGCCACGTAGGACGGCTATACTATCACTGGTCTGTAGATCCTAGGGCCGGGCTAATGTGTAGCTCGGCCCTGACCCTGCACCTTATCGTGGTGCCATGGTCAACTGTGTAATGCGCGTCTGGCCCTACTCGTGGCCTCTATAGCTCGGCTCTGCTGTGGGGTACATCCGTGTCGTTTTGCCGAGATAGGGCACCCTGAAGGGAGTACGGGTTTTACCCTCTCCAGGAATTATCAAAGTCCCCAGCAGAGTCGCCAGCTGTCGCGCCCGGGATTTCGACCACTGACTGAACGATGGCCGATTGATCCAAGTGATATTCAAAGCGACGTGGTTTTGTAAAAGCACGGGTTTTACAGCTGTGACTGAGCCATATTTGTTATTTGTGAAAATAACTTAGAGTCGCCACTTGACATAATTCTCGGTGTGTCAAGTCACCATCGAAAAAGTTGTTTATAGAAATGCCTCGGGTCTGGAGACCCAGTTTTATTTGATAGAAATGACTCGGTTTTTTGTTTGGTCTGCGATTTTAGAAATGAAAAGGTTCGATAATTCACCGTTACATGTAGGGAAGCCGGAGCGCCCTACCCCGCCCTTTCAGCACTCGGAACAGACTTCTTCAAAATGAGTAAATGAAAATTTGTGACAACATACATACATATAATGAAAAGAAATGGTCTGCCTGAAAAATGAATTGTATTACATGAGACGTTTACAAAAGAAGGGGGAATATATACAAAAATAGGATTTGGACCGAGCCTGGTCTCAGGGCTGCCTACGTATCTCCGGTCTTCGGAGAATCAGGTCATCACACAGTTCAAGAAGGTAAAAATGTTTTTTCGGGACCGAGCCGTCATCTGGCTGCCTACGTATTCTCCCGCCTCAGGAGAAATCAGGTCTTGCGTAGTTCGGAAGAAAGCTGAAGTTCTAGAGAAGTTAATCATCGCTGGGAGATTTATGATGCCAGTCGTTGGAGGCGTTTCTACCGTACTCGGAGGATCTCATTGGACTCCGACGGTGACAAATGCTGGCGATATATAGTGTGGAAACTCTGGGACATCTCCGGAAGATTCCGAGACTGGAGACGAGTAAAAAATGACTACGACTCGATGGGGGAAAGTATTGAAAAATGGGCGTCCGGGGCTACCGACAGTCAACGAGGGTCCCGGGATGTTATACTACATGGCCGAAAATGGGTGCGGAACGCAGTTTGCACGTCATTATGAAAAGTTATCAAATTCCCGCCCGGAGCCGAAAATGGCTGTCGGCGGGCCCCGGGATATATCCGGTACAGTTTTGAAGAGTAAAAATGATCACAAAAGATATAATAGTTTTTATAGTGGAAAGTTGAAAAAACATGACCGGAGCCGGAAGAAGGCGTCCGGTTGTCCCCGGTAAATATCCGGTACAGTTTTAGATGGTAAAAGTGAGCACAGTTGACTCGGTTGACTATGTAGTAAAAAATTAAATTTCGCCTCTCGGAGCCGAAAAATGCTCTCGTACTGGTCCCGGGTCATCTCGGGTAGGGTTTATATACTGAAAATAGGTTTTCGAGGTTCGAGGAGTATTTAGGTAAAAATCAATAAAAATTGGTTTCAGGGGTCTGGATGACTGTCAGCGGGCCCCGGGTAGCTTCCGGATCAAATTCGTAGGCTAGACTGACTCTGGGTATAGTGAAAGGGTATTTTGGTAATTTTGACATGGAGCTGACCCTGGGGGTAACATAGGGGCGTTTTGGTAACTTTGACATGGGGGTGACCCTAGGATAGACTCAATGGTATTTTGGTAATTTTGGGGAGAAGCTGATTGTGGACCCGGAACAAAGTCAAGACGGACCCTACGAGTCCTTGGCATACATGACACTATGTGAAAATGCACACAGAATACAATGTAAATGATATGAGTGATACTTGACGTGAAATCGATTGACCTGAAATTTTACAGTGAACTTCAGTAAGGTTAGAAATGAATTATCAACGGTTTAGATCTTGAAAATTGGGTCTTGATGTCCATGATCATGGAATCGGCCGTCTTAGGAATCGCGGTGTCCCCGAAAATATCAAACGGGCTCGGAATCGCCCGATACTTGACGTGAGACCTACTGTCATCACGTTAAGCTTACATGTGAAGTTTTGTGAGATTTGAAGTTATATAGATAAAACCTGGGTCTTCTGGCCCTGTTCGTCGGTTTTTACCGGGTAAGGGTATAGGGGGAGTGATGGTTCAAAGGTCAATCGTCGTCTGATCTTGACGTGGCTTGAACCAGTCACTCTGTAATGTTGAGATGAGTACATCCAACGGTCTTATGCACGATTGGATGTCCTGATGATATAGTTGGCCGGTAGGCTCAGAAACAAGCTTCCGGGAGTTGATTTCTGTCAAATGTATAGAAGGGAGGGCTACAACCTCCTGAAATGGCATGCTTGTCATCCAAGCTATGCGCATGCAGATGTTAGATATAAATTGATATTGGAGATTGAATTTCGTGGCATCGGTAGTTTTACCGTGCCGCTTTACCTTTTACCGGGAATCACGTATTTTGCGCGGTAAAGTTTTTTCTGATCTCTGATGGCCTGACGTCTCTCAATTGGGGACGTCAACGTCATCGATTTGATTTGAAGAATAGGGGTGGGGCAAAATCCGGTGTCAACATTAAAAAAGGGGGCATATGATATAAGTAAGATTATTTTGAGGGGGAGTTCCGCAACTACATATCAACTAAAAATCATTGGGGGGCTAGCTTCGTTTGACTTCTTGAGATAGAGTCATCTTGATATGCATATTGTTCATAGGAATATAGTTCCTAAATTGAGTTAACTTGATATTTTGGTCATTGAAGCGCACACACACAATTTCACTTGTCAAAGATCTTGGTGTGTTGCATTCTTAATGCCTTGTGGTTTCATCATTGAACATACCCTTTAATAGTCTAAATGTTCATTATCATTAATTTTTGTGGCATAATTCTTGCTCAATGGTGATAGATTGCTCTTAATTTAACTCTCTCTAAATTATTTTTTTTTTAAATTTCATGTCGTAAAGTGCTTTGTGGCAACTTATACCATGCGTCTTCTTGAATTCTTTGATCGCTTTGTATGGTTGAAATTCGAGGTAATATTATTTTTCCCCCTATGTAATAGATCGAGTATGGCTTAGGTTTCATCGTTATAGCATTTATGGATATTTCTTGCTTGGGTTATACATTGTCTTTCGGCTTGCTGGATATTACTTATTGATTATGGAAATCGTTGATTCTTGTCATACATTCCTATTAGTTCAATTACATGTTCCTACTTCTACCTTTGTGATTTGTCCTTCCATGACAAAAAGGGGGAGTAGTGTTAATTCTAACAGATTGAATGCTTCAATGTTGTTGCAGTTTAATTGGCAGGCGAACATTCTGTTAGGTGATAAAAAAAATTTACTGTTAGTGTGTTTTGTCATGGAAGTGCCAAAGCGGGAGATTGTAAACTCCAAAAAGCCAAGCTCCTTTGTGTTGGCAATTTCATTGACAAAACACACATTCTGTGTATCTTGATTTTTCGAGTAGTAATTTATTTTTCCTTTTATTTTTAGAATGTTTGTTTAGGAAGTGGAAGGACATTAATATTATTTTGTATCGAGATATCGAGTCTTAAGGTAAGTCATGGGACTCGATATGCAATGCGGTATCTTCTTACTTTTAGCAATATGCTCAAGCAACTCGGGTAGATATCTGCACATAAATACAAAGCCATTAGGTCATTTTGAGAGAACGCAGAAACCACACTTTGTTCCCTGCGCTCCTATTCATTATTAACACACAATTGGGCGCTAGGGTTAATGGATCTTGAAGAACTATGAAAGTTTGTGAGTGTCTTATGCTTAAAGTTCATCTTCAAGAAGTTTGATACGCCATCAACAATCATCTTTTTGAGAGAAGACCTACGGAGGATTCCTAGGTAGTACAAGTCATTCGGTGGATTCCGGGAGGCAAACGGAAGGCTTGTGGATTCAAGGCAGTGGCAGTCAGAGCACTGGGTGTGGTGAACGTGGATTCAGCAAGTAGGTCTTAGGCTCGATTGTGAGGATTCTAATCGTAGGCAAGATTGGTTATAACTACACATTGAGTATAGTGATTTTGATTCATTTCTGTGTGTGTTTTTTTTTTAATCTATTTAGGGTTTTCCACGTATATCTTGGCGTTTTTCGTTTTATTGCTTTTTATTTGTGCGTTTTGTTTTTATATCGATTGATTATTGATTAGTGAGATTTTTTATTATGAGTTCATACATAGAAAATAATTAAACATATGTGAACTATTCTAGGATATATATAACCCAATTGCAGCTCTATCTTTGTCCCAAAGAAAAAAGGAAAGAAAAAGAGAGAGAAGGAAAATTTGGATCTTAGTTGCAGGAACCTCCGATGTGGGTGATGTAAAGACCCGTAAAATTATATTATTTTTCCGTTAATAGCATTGGGGTAATGTGAGGAATTTTGGGAAATGATAAAATTGGTTAAGTTATAAGAGGATTTATGTGATGTGTAGTGTTGGGGTGAAATTGGTTTACACAAGCCACATTTGGACTTTTGGTGTAATTTGACTCAGGGGTGTGTAGTGTAATTCACCCTATTGGTGAACAAATATCAG
>JAXBDA010009056.1:0-13381 GCA_036023075.1 Gaultheria prostrata
TGAGTCCCTGGAGGTTGTTGCTTTACGGATTTGAGCCCCTAGAGTTTGTTGCTTACGCATATGAGTCCCTAGAATTTGTAAGCCAAAATACACACGGGCATCACACTCGTGCAACGCACGAAGCCGTGAAACTAGTTTTATAAAAATAATTGAAAGTTTGAACTGTCTGATATTGTCCAAATTCATGACTGGACCATCCAAATTGGACTATCTGAAACCAAAGAACCCGGGTGTGGGTTTGGTGGTCCTTCAAATTCCTACGTTTTAGATTTGAATCCTTCCAAGTGCCATCAATTTTTTTATTTTGGCAGTCTATACAGGTTTTTTTTCCGTCTCAACTTTAATTGATCACTATCGGAGGACATGTGGAATTTGTCCTCAAGATTAGTTGACGTGTGTTCTTAGTCATATAATTTTTCAATAGGACTTCACGTTCGCATTGTCAATTCTCACTTGTGCTCCCGCAAATTTTCATTTAGGTGTACATGGGGCTGTGCACGGTCCGGATCGGATCAGACTCCTATGAATTCAATCCTAATTCATGAGTCACACTTTTTAGAAAATGCAATCCCTGTCCGGACTAAAAGTCCTATGGTCCAATTCCAATCCATGAGTTACAAAGTAGTTATGATTTTATGCACGAATTACATCCTATAAGGAAATAAGCAACCAACAAGAAAAAAAAGAAGAAGAAGGAACAATGAAAAATCAAGTTTCGGCATTCTAGATTCAACAAATTATTACAGATTTGGGATTCAATGTGCATTTCAAGGGCATTTCAGATTCACGGTTCAGTTGTATTAATTGGGAAAGGCTACAATACACGCACATATTTGGGTGTATACTGTATACGATACACACCTCTAAAAATATTACGAATTGATCACCTCTTGTGATTAAAAATTTATGATTTTTTTTGTATAAAAAGTTATGAGACGCACTAATGTTATGAATCATAGAAAAAATGTTAGAAATAATATTTATAAAAAGTTACGAGTTCTAAATGTAAAAGTTATGAGACACTAAAAAATCATACGATTGCCATAAGGATGAGGTGACATAATATGAATCATATAAGAAGAGTATATGGTACAATGTTTGTATTGTGGTCATTCTCTTACATCATTCCAGTGTATATTGAATAAACTACTGCACAAACATCCCTAATACAAAAAACACAATCCAATAGTGTAGCAACCAGTTTTTAAAAGACCCGTCTCAGCCTTTCCCTCTCCCCAAACCCGCGCGGGTTTCAATACCCTCGTATGTTGGTGGGAAGGGAGGGCCATGGTACTATTTATTTTTTCCGTTCGTTCTTTCTTTTTCCTTTGTCTCTCCAGATCAACTGATTTGAGAGGGTTATGTCTCTCGTTTTGTGAGAGTTTAGTTTCATCTTCGGACGAATTTTCATCTACAGATTAGATACTTTCAGGCGTGGTTGCTATACAATGATATATGTGTCAACAGTGTTCTTTTCCTACGTGATATCGGTGGCAGGGCAACTTGTGGTGACTTTGAAGATCTGTAGTTTTGGGAGTTCATTGGTGCGAGCATGCTTGGTTGGAGTCCATCCAATCGTTTGGATATTCTTTGTCTTTTATCTTTAACTAGTACTAAGTCTCTTCAGAGATATTGATTCTAGGTATGAATCTTGTAAGTGTCATTGTTTGCGTCAGGCCATGTCTGGGTTTAGGTGAAACACATCGATCGCCTTGTGCATTTCAGGTTCCTTAAGCAAACCAAAAAGCATCATCAACAAAGAAGATCTTCCATCAAAATGTACACATGTGTGCGCGCGCGCGCACACACACACACACACATACTTATAATACTTATATATTTTACGGTATGGTTCGGTTAATTCATGGTTTCAAAATGAAAATCTATGAACCAAACCGCGACTCACGGTTTTCTATTTTTGAATCTGTGTCCGTATCATTAATGCACGGTTTCAATCCAAAATATACGAATTAGTTCAGTTTGGGCCCGAATTCACATTTCATCGATTTTTTTGTGCAATCCTAGGTGTAGGCGAGATGGCCTAGACACCTGGACTTGGGAGTGCTGGTGTGCGGCTCTGATTGGCGCATTTGAGCAGTTGATCTCGGCAATTAACAGCTCAGATTTCATCTTGACAATGGAAGGCCCCGATCGGCAAAGTACTGACATGGAATCAAGATCATTAAAAATACATCCAACGACTCGAATGATGCACACCAGAAAGCGCAAACTAGGGTCCCGTTTCCCAACACCTATACCGCTATACGAACCAAAAAAATTCTGAAATCAAAGGACTACTAGAACACAGGTGCACGAAAACTAGGGGCAAAAACTAAGGGCATTTTTGGTTTATCATTACTTTATTCTAGATTTAAGTACATGTAAACCCCCAAGTGACTTCCTTGTCCCACCACCTCTCTCCACCTCTCCACCTCTCCCATTTTGGCATTCCCTGCTTCTCTCTTCACTTCTGTGGAGGAAACAAAACCAGAGAAAAAAAAGAAGCTCTGAATCAAGAAAGAAGCAGAGAAAATGGCTCTGAAGCTGAATCCAATCACCTTTCAATCCCAAAAATACCCTTCTTTTGCTCTTCCGTCAATGGCCAGTGTCAGATCTCCCAAGTTTGTTGTGGCTTCCGTTCTTCGCACCGGCTCCAGGTGAGTTATCCGCCCTCGTTTTCAATTTCCTTTACATGCCCACAAAATTTTAACTTCTAATTAGGATATTAACAGAGTTTAAAGATTGTTTTGTTGATTTTTTTCGTGGGTTCACGATTTTGACCTCCAAATTGGGTCTCAGATGGTTCAATTTTATGGTCCTGTATCGATCTTTGGGTTAATGGGTTTTTATCTTCTGTATCCTGAATGGGATTTTCTCAATCTGAACGCACATATCTACAAAAGTACTATGTGGGGTGACTATCAAACCTAGATGGTCTGATTCTGGTATTGGGATTTTTGCAGATTTTGTTTTGGATTTGTTCTACAAATGGGATTCCTTGCATGTTTCTTTTGGTGCATGATTGAATTGATTCATGCAATTACAGATGCGGTTAAATGAGATTGATTTAGCTGCTGAATTTTGTTTATCACTCAATGCTGAATTTTGTTTATCACTCAATACTATTGGTTCGCTTAGTTTTTTTGTTCTTGTATTTGACCTGCTGTTAAACTAAAATTTCTAACTTTGGGAACAGACTTTGTGTAGGTATTTTTGTACTTGTAGATTAGATTATGGTTAAGTGTATCTATGAATACAGTGCTTTGTTCGTCTTTTTCAATTAGGCTGGGTAATTAGGATTTTTTTATCATTGTTCATTTCATGATTTGGAGGATCAACGATTCAACAGAGCAACAGTTCAAAAAAAAAAAGATTCAATAGAGCCTTACTTCACCAAAAAACTGATTGTTTTCATTTGTTAAAACTTTTGGGTTGTTGGTTTTAGCTGTTGACTCATTTATCATTGTAGTTGTCCAAAATTGCAAAGTAGTTGAATTGTTGCATGTTCATTTTTGGATGTCCCCCTCATCCCCTCCTTCACAGTCAGAAGTGATTAAAACCTTCCCCATTTGAAAATTCCCATGACCTAAATCTTTGTTTTATTTTTTATTTTTTCCATTTCTGGGGTTAAATCTTTTGTGCATTTGTGAAAAAAAGAAAAGAAAATCCAGGGTAGATCTACAACATTCATTCCATATAATGGAAAAGGTGCCGATTGCCACATTTGTTGTTGTTTTTCGTGTGTCATGTAAATCGTGACGGTGCATCTGGAAGGGTTTTAATGCTTGTTTGTTTCTGGGTTTAAAGGAGAAGGATCTGGCCAAGATTTGTAAACAGTTTCTGTGTTTTCATGTGCTTTTTAACTTTTCTCATTTGGCAGGTGTCATGGATACACATATTTTTATTTTCTTGTTTATGTCGCCAATCTGTCCATTTGCATAAGATTTCTAGTGGGATCTACTCATCTTTTATTTAATCTTTATTCTTCTTATTTTTCCCTTTTAAACTTCTTGTAGTGGTTCGGCTTTTACATTGTCATTGGTTATCTGATTTCTTGCAACATATTGTCCAAGTTGGTGAACCTAGTTCTGACAGTTTGATAATTCATCCTGGCTCCACCTAAAAGTAAAGAAATGAACTACGAGTAAAGAAAATATATTAGTCCTGTTGATTTTAGGTGGTGCATCTTTGACCTTCAGCCTTACTTCATGTTTGTAAGGAGAAACGTATCTTATTTTTCCGTTTTTCTTCTTTTTTAACAACTATTTTTTTCCTTCCTAGTTTGGTGGTCATCAGGCAGCTATCTAACTTTGTTTGGTCCCATTTGACATTGACATGCGCATATCTTCGTATATTGTATTTTGCCTTTGTAATTGTCTACATTTTTCCTCCTAAATTGCCTGTTGCATATACCTAATCATCTTTGCTTAGGCGTATTATTTATGGATATCACTCCTTTTTCTTAAAGTTACTTGTCCAAGGGACTTTGTTATGCTATCCCTAGGCATCTTCGCCATGCATTCTACCATTGTTCTCTTTAGTCTTCATATCGCATGGTCTTGGAATTTCTCCTAGAAGCATTCTATATGTAATCAGTTGATTGTAACTTGTAAGCTTCTTTTACTCGATTTCTTCTGTACATGGGTGGCATCCCCTTGATGCCTTTTCAATAAAATTGTTTTCATATCCCTAAAAAAAAACTTGTGAGTAATATGGAGCTGTTCACCTTTTATGCTTAAAATTCTTTTTTTGCCATACAACTTGATCCAATTACACAGTTGTCTTTGGATGACATGATAGCTTGAGAGAACTAATCGGAGTAAATAACTTATTTTATATGTGTCTGTGTCACTTTTTTATCACACAGTGCCTTGGCCTTGCCGTGAACTGAAACTGAATTTTTATCTTTGACTATCTAATTGGTGGTTTCCCGTCTTATTTAGGGAGGTTGAGAATCTGAAGAAGCCTTTCAGCCCTCCCCGCGAGGTTCATGTTCAAGTAACGCATTCCATGCCACCCCAAAAGATAGAGATCTTCAAAAACTTGGAGAGTTGGGCTGACGACAACATTTTGGTTCACCTAAAGCCAGTGGAGAAATGTTGGCAACCCCAGGATTTTCTGCCTGATCCTGCTTCTGAGGGATTTCATGATCAAGTCAAGGAACTAAGGGAGAGGGCAAAGGAGATTCCAGATGATTACTTTGTGGTTTTGGTTGGAGATATGGTCACAGAGGAAGCCCTTCCAACTTACCAAACAATGCTTAATACCCTTGATGGTGTTCGTGATGAAACAGGTGCAAGCCCAACTTCTTGGGCAAGATGGACCAGAGCTTGGACTGCTGAAGAGAACAGGCATGGTGACCTTCTCAATAAGTATCTCTACCTCTCTGGACGTGTAGACATGAGGCAAATTGAGAAGACGATACAATACTTGATTGGGTCAGGAATGGTAAGATCATTTCGTGTTTTTTAAACTATTTTCAGCCAAAATATTTGCTTACCATTGAATTTGTTCTTCTTCTGAGTCAAGATATTGATGAGGCTTTGGGTATTATCATATTATGTGAATTAGATGAGGAAGTTATTGCAATACATATCATCTAGTTACGTCATAGGTGCACAAATCATACCAATGGCTTCTCCAAATCAAGTTGTTTTTCCGACTATGGAAGATAGTGAAGAACTATTTCACTTTGTTGCATCTAATGAGGTTACTATCGTGTTTAGAATGACAACGGAGCTGCAACCTTTGTTGATATGTGTATGTGTCATGCTATCCAAATATGGGTTGCGTATGCTGTACCAACCATTTTCAAGATACTGTTAACTGTAAACTGATTGGGTCAGGAATGGTATTGGCCCGTTATTCTTGTTTGGATTTTCAAGAAACTGTTAACTGTAAACTCAATGGGTTCCTTTCTCTTCTTTTTTTTGGTGCATCGGAAATATTTCTTTGATTTGATGATTAGGGTTAGTGATAAAGCTATAACTGGAAATATTTTAGGGGATTAGACAAGTATGCACATCAAACATATGCAGTATGTTTGCTTTGCCGATATAGATTCTCCTCATATTAGTAGACTTCCAGTATGAGAGGTTGCAAGATGCTAATTCTCCTTTTTATTTATTATTGTTACTTTCATTGCGGAGTCGAAATGGGCTCATCGTCTGTTTGGGAAGTGCATGTGATTTCTGTGCAAATAGACAACTTTTGTATGTTATTTGTTCTGCTATACTATTTGGAGTCTGGGTAAAACATGGAGATACACACTTTCAGCTTCAATAGGGTAAGGATATTATTTTTTTTGCATGTCTCCGGGGAATGTACTTGTTTTTATAGCCCTCCCGTATGTGCTTTTCTGAAACAAATCTCCTACTTGGAGGGCAATAGTAAGACAGGTTGAAGGCTATCAGATTTGGAGTTGTTTGTAGTCCTGCATGACAATCCCTCTACCAACTGTGATATCTAGAAGTGCTGGAAAGCCTTTTGATTGTACAAATACCATCACGTCTAACTCCTTATGCGAACAATGTTTCTGTCTTGATTCAGGATCCCCGGACTGAAAACAGCCCCTACCTTGGATTCATTTACACTTCATTCCAAGAACGAGCGACTTTCATATCCCATGGGAACACAGCGAGACATGCCAAGGAGTATGGGGACATTAAGCTGGCTCAAATATGTGGTACTATTGCCTCCGATGAGAAGCGCCACGAAACTGCTTACACCAAGATAGTGGAAAAGCTATTCGAGATTGACCCTGACGGAACTGTCATTGCTTTGGCCGACATGATGAGGAAGAAAATCGCTATGCCGGCCCACCTGATGTACGACGGCCGTGATGACAACCTTTTCGAGCACTTCTCAGCTGTGGCCCAGCGGCTCAGTGTTTACACTGCCAAGGACTATGCAGATATATTGGAGTTTTTGGTTGGAAGGTGGAAAGTGGAGGAATTAACTGGACTTTCTGGAGAGGGGCGAAAAGCTCAGGATTACGTTTGTGGGTTGCCTCCCAGAATTAGGCGGCTTGAGGAAAGGTCTCAAAGCAGGGCTAAGGAAGTGCGCGTCGTGCCATTTAGCTGGATCTTTGATAGAGAAGTGAAGCTCTGAATTTTGGAGCTTCACTCTCCTGGAGGTAAGTCTCTCTTTTGGTCCTACGCAGTTGATCAAAAGGATGTGGTAGAAATTGACTTTATTTGTTCTTAGTTTTTTTTCTTCTGTCGTTTGCTATTCTGTTTTCGTCGTTCTTGTTGTTTTGGGAAGAGATTTTGACTAGATGTACTCCATTTTAGTTTGTAGATATGGTCTTTTCTCTCGTGTGGTGTCACCTAGATGGTATTTTACTGTATGAGTATCTTTTGTGTTACTGTTCTTTTTAGCCTGTGGGTGTAATAAAAAATCTCTTCTTTTCAATTTGGATGCTCTCTTGGAACTACTAAATAGATACACTTATCTACCTTTGGCAAATTAAATTTAGCAATGAGTACGTGGTGCTTACTGCTAGGCTAACACTCCACTTGCTTTGCTTCGTAGTATTTTCTTATCTGTTCTTTACATTTTTCATTTTCTCCACGTATCCCTCACCAAAAATTCTTGATACAAACACAGGCTAAGTTGTATTTTCCTCTTTGTTTTGGTCCGAAGAACCAAATCATAGCATCTGTTCTCAGAATGATGCAGCTCAGAGTTGTAATGGGAGTACATGGTACCATGGAATTATGAAAAAGTATGATTGATATATGCATTCTCTGCAGCCTTGAGTTAGTGATTGAATTGAGCATTTTATGCTTGGTTGGATCTTCATTTGGTCTAGGGGGAAGGCAAAATGAAAATTTTACTCTTAAGCGTTCTCCGAATTCCCACCGGAGCTCGTTTCATCCATCCTACCATCGTCCTGAGTCCCCGAGTCCTTGTCCCTTCCATACTTCTGTCTAGGGTTGCAAATCATCCATCCTACCATCGTCCTGAGTCCCTGTCCCTTCCATACTTCTGTCTCCCTTCCATACTTCTGTCTAGGGTCCTGAGTCCCTGTCCCTTCCATACTTCTGTCTCCCTTCCATACTTCTGTCTAGGGTTGCAAACGAACTGAATCGAGTGTTAGAATTTCCAGGTTTGTTTGCTAACTTTTTATTAAACTTGATTAATAAAAATTTGACAAGCCAAGCTCAAGTTGAAATGGTATAGGTTTGAGTTAAGCTCGAACTTGTTCGCGAGTCTTAATGAGCAAAAATAGCATGTATTTATGTTGGTATACTCTAAAAGTTGCAAATAAGATTTCCATTAAGTACATAAATAAGGTCATACATGAACAAAATTATTGACAAAACACATAAAAGTTTACAAAAGATATAGAAGTTCAGACATACAACTAATTAAATTTTCATTATGTAGATGTATAATTTCATACATATCCAAGTTACATAAGTTCATTTATATTCAAGCTTACACATGAAATTTTCATTATACACATGTCATATAATTATGAACGCCCTGGTCCATTGGCCTTCAGGGCCTTCACTCTCTGATCCAGGGAGCCATCCGTATATAATTTTAAACGCCCTGGGTTCGGTTTGGACCAGCCCACGGACAAGTAAAAGAATGATATGTTTCAAAAAACGCGTGGCTTTGGGTACCCGTAGTGACCTAAGTCACTACACCCCATAGTGACCTTAATTGTGGGTCCTCTATAATTTGTATTTGGGAGTGTTGAGTAGATCATTCGTGTAAATCAAATTAATTTGATATCGGTACTCATATGATCGGATACAAGTAATATGGATGGCTAATACCATTTGGAGAACACACTTTAAGACAAATTTGTCTCAATTGTGTGTTTACCAATCTCCGATAATAATCAGTTTTTGAACCCCTAACATGCTCAACATTCCTGAAAAATGAACGGTTCCAATCCCCAATGAAGATTTCAGAGGGCCACAATTGAGGTCACTACGGGAATGTAGTGACCCAATAGTGACTTGCGTCACTGCAGGAACCCCAAGTCCGGCCTAATGACTTTGATCGAAACGTTATTATTAACTGGTAGTTGTGTGTCTTTGTCTCTAGTAAGTGATCTATGTTGATCTTGATGTTAACTAAATATTCTCAGTCTAATTATTTACCAAATTTCATGATTTTCTTTAAAGGGTCTGTCCTTGTCTTTGAAAGCAAAAGACACCCATATTATATACGCCTGCAAATTAGTTCGACCCACCAAGTTATAAATAACTTATAGGGCTACCAAATTACAAAGACCCAGATTATTACGCGCTGTTACAAAATCGTCTATATCTTACACATTAATAATATTTTATACAATTTGAAATTTTTTATTTTGTAGAATTAATTGAGATCTATCAAACATAATTCATCTTACATGTAAAAAGCATTATGAATGGAATCCGAAATGGTGAGGGTGGATAAATAAATTGGGACGGATGTTATAGAAAAAAAATTTGGGTGCAAAAAGGGTACTGCTGACGTGGTGCCTGAGCTCGTATCTAGGTTGTTCAAAAGTATTTTGGACAATCGAGATTTCTCCTTCCCTCTCTCCTTTTCTCTCTCTAAAATTTGGACCGTCCAAAATACTTTTGGACGGCTGAGATGCGCTCTGGGTACCGCTATGCCGGCACCCAAGTTTTTCTCAGAAAACAGAGCGTCGGTTTCACACTACAGAATTTGATACAAAAATACCGTAACAATATCGGCCCAATTCAAAGGCCTACAGTTGTCAGATTGTCTCAAGTCCAAACTTTGGGCTATAAACAGGCCTGTCGGCCCAATCCAAGCCCTCAGTCTGCAACTGTTTATTACTCCCTTAGTTCCTTTTATAGTGTTTAACTTTCCATTTTGGGCTGTCCCTTAATAACTGTACATTTTGAAAAGTTAGTAGGTACATTTTCTATTTTGTCATTAAAAGTAGATTCCATTTTGAAAAGTTAGGAGGTATTATTATATTGATAATGGTAGTTAGTAGAAAGTAGATGTAAAAGTTGTAAAAGTTAATGTGAGAGAAAATAAGTTCAAATGACGAGACTACACACTTAAAAAAGGGACGGAGGGGATACTACCTGCTTATCAATTTTCAACCTTAATTTTAAAAAACCACAAGGTCAAGGCTCGGGACTTAAGTATATGCTCATTCCTAAGGTGTGAGGTTTGACATCTCAAGGCTGCACAAACACCAGGATGGCCAGATTCGGGTTGGGCTTATACTAGATAATGACGAGATTTGTCCATTTTCAAACCCAACCCATTAATAATCGGGCTTCATTTAATATGCCCAAGCCCGGCCCAATTACAAATTTAATTTTCCAAACTCGTCCAACAAGCCCATTTATTTTTCTAAAGCATAGTATCACAAGCATAAATTAATCAACCATAGCGATCACAATTACAATTCACCAACGTAATAATATATAAGTTCTCCAAAAAATATTGAAAACTTGACCCATAAATTAAAGTGGAATTAAAGTGCTCTAAAAGATGGAACTCTAAGATGTAAAAACTTATCTCGAGTATCTCGTCTTTAAGATCACATTTCTTGTAGAGCATAATAAAAATACAAGAAAAAGCTATGTTACTAGTTACTATAAGACAGTAGTTTAAAGAAAAAAAAAACTTTAAAGTTTTCTCAACAAATTGCTATTACTTCAAAGGCATTCTCTACATTGGTAGTACATGGAATTCATCTTCGTCAATGTCACTTTCATCAAGATAAACAAACCCTAAGCAGGTAGGTTTCAGCGATAACATTTACATATGTACATATAGTATTAAAATAAAAATATTATTTAAATTGGGCCGGGCCTTAGAGGGATTTCTCAAACCCAGCCCAATTAGTAAATGGGCTAAAAATCTCAATCTAGTATGGCCCTATGGGCCTAAATATTTTTTCCAAACCCTAAAAAACCCGGGCTGGTCTGGGCGGGCTAGACGGGCTACCAGGCCGGTGTGCATCCCTAGGTGCTATCAATATTTTTAGAGCCAGTCCATGTATACCGTTTCGGCTTTAAATGAGGCCCAAGCTAGTAGACTGTGAAATTGGTCCCCCAAAATTAGTTGAGGTACACATTCGTTGGTCCAGACACCTAGTTATCCAAATAAAAAAACACTCCTTGCATAACATGTGCGCCTGTATGTTGCATCTGTATAGTGCAGGGGTAAGAATTAATGTTCTGTATAGCCTATATAAATTATACAAGTCGAACAATTATACAACATTTGCCTTACGTAACGCAGGGCCAAGTTTTATGGACGGTGGAATTAGTCTCCTAGAATTAGGGTACAATTTCCTATTTTGGAGTATATTTTACATATTTTTTTGTAGATATTTGTGAAAAATTATACAACTTCGGAAATAATTAAAAACTAAGAATAATTTTCATTTCGAGAACACTAAGTTATGGTGAATGATACCGTCCGAAAATGATATTGCGTTCGTCAAGTGATATGATAATAAATACTACTCTGAGATTAATTTTTTAATTTATCAAACCATCCCATTAAAACTTGAGTGACTGGATTTAGTCTTGAAAAAAATCATCGTACGAAGATTTCTTTCATAATTTGGCCCCCCTCTGACTATGATTTTTGGCTCCGCCACTGCATAAGCTGGCCGAGACACCTAGTTATCAACAAAAAAAACTCCTTTTTTTGAACGGCACCAAAAAAAAGAAAAAAAAAAAAAAACCCTCCTTGCATACCATGTGGTGTATATCGTATCTGTATAACATTTTTCTAATTTCTTGAATAATTAATTCTCTGAAAGATACCCAATTTTATCTCGCTCTCAACCCAATCCATAAATTTTATTTATCGGGATATTAACTAATATGAAAAAGATTTACAGTGGTTGGGTATTTGCTCTTGACTACGCACACAAAATTTTGAAAAGGTCAAAGATTTGATGATAAAATTATTTGACATTAAAGTTGGAGTCTAAAAATTTATGAGTTGCGATTGAGATTGGATTCTCTCATGTGATATCCCATAAGACGCAAAATCAGACATATCGCAGTTTTTACTTGGTGGTGCGAGCTATTCATTTTTGTAGACATCGCTTTTTAAATTATTCACGCAAAAAGTGAACGTAATCAGACATTGGTAAAACTTTATCAAAGCACTTTTGTTTTGACCTTCCATTGCTGTTAAAATAAATGAGTTATTCAAATGGATGTCAATACCCAATTAATGAGATATATATATATTTTTTATAAATGACGAACATATAACCTGTAACAACCCGTGCCAGCTATGGATTCTGTGGCCATTTGGCCTTGAAATTCGGTCATGATCAGTTGCCATTTGACCTTGAAAATTGAAATTTTATAATTTAATGTTACCTTAACTGTGGATACCGTGTGGAAAAGAACAATGAATACCGAGTATCTTAAATCAACTGCAATACAGGGCTTGATAGATGTGAAATTTCAAGAGTGCTACAGGAGTTGGGGATACTGCTGTGCACAGGGTGCACAGCAGGTGCTTGGCACTGCAAAAACGTCGTCGTTTCATGGCATATTCACGCGAAAAAAAAAAAAAAAAAAAAAGCCAAAAAGGAGCCAAAACCCAAAACACGATCTGGAAGAAAACAAAAGGAAGCCGACAGCCATGGACTCTCCACAGCCGACAGCCATGGACCCTCCACAGCCGACCGCCGTCATTCCTCCATTGCTGCCAACAGCCACCGCTTCGCCGGCACCCACTCCGACAACCGGCGATGGCGCACCGGCCTCACCAAAACAGTAAACTCTCTCTTGATTTCGACGATATTTGATTTTTTTTTCCCGATCTTGATCTCGTTTTGTGTTTTTTTTTTCCTGAACTTAGTTTATTATATGACATTGTGTTGGAATGTTAGGGTTGTTGACTTTGAGAAGTATATAAAAATTTGACGCTTTTGAATGATAAAAAATTGGGGTTCTTACTTCAAATTCGTCATTAAAAATTGGGGGTTTTTGTTGATTTGCGTTCATAACATCCTTAATTAAAGAGCAATAGTTTAATTGCGTGGGACTTCTACATTCATAGGTGTCTTGGTGTTGGGTCCATGCCAGTCCAATAATCGATTTAGCCATAAAGTGGACAGCATTGAGGAGCAATCCATGGATTTATAATTTCTTTGATTAGCAAAAAGGAAATAAGGGTGGTTCAATTGGCCAGCATCTAACATTGACTTCCTTGTTATGGATTGTTTCTAATGTCCTATACATGCTCTCTGGTGTGCTAGATAGGGTGATCCCAAAGGATGCAATCTAATTTCGTACATGTTACTCCAATTTTATTACTCTACATGTGTGATATGCATTTTAACCTTAATGTTTATTGCTATAGAATGGAAGATGGTGGACTTGAGGAGTCTATAAAAGAGTTGTCGAAAGAG
>JAXBDA010009057.1:0-13375 GCA_036023075.1 Gaultheria prostrata
CTTTTTGATCAAGTCCAAAAGGTAGTAAAACCATGTGAAAATTACTATTTTGGTCTTTCTGAGGGAGGCCAGTGAGCTCAATCAAGTTCTTTATACTTGCATTGAACTCACAAGGTCCAAAATAAATTATCAAACCATTTTCAAAAATCTGCAGGTTGAACCGGTTTGAGCGCTCAACCCTCTGTCTTTGAGCGCTTAAACTGGTTTGAGCGCTCAAGCCTGTGGATTTGAGCGCTCAAACCCTCTCTGGGTCAGTTACTGATCTACTGAGTTTCGTGCTTTTTCTTTGATTATGATCATCATTATATGGCTATTAAATGTTCAGTGTGTTTATAAAACAGTTTATTTTCATTTTTTAAGTTTATGCATGAGCATTTAATAACTATTTCGTGATGATCAAAGGTCAAAATCCTATAAATCTCACTCTTGAAGAGTAGAATAGTGACTGATTGGTTGGTATCATCCTTAACTAAAATGCTGGTAACCTTGGAAAATCTTAATAATATCATTTGAGGTTCAGAAACCAGAAAAATCAGATTATGGTTTGAGTGCTCAAGGTCCTATGCTTGAGCGCTCAAACTGTTCTCTGGCAGTTTGTTCATGCTACCTTGTTTTAATGATAGATCATGGTTAAACTCCTTTCAGGTGTGTGTGTGTGTGTTGTTATATCAGTGATCAAAATCAGATTCAATTTCTCATACTCGTCCTCAAGCATTTTTCTTCCTCATTCATAATTATTTTCTTCTTCTCCTCATTCTTCAAGAGATCAATGCTTCATGTTTAATCTATGCCTTTCTAAAAAAAAAAGAGTTTTATTAATGCTTGATCTTGAAAAGAATGTAAGAAGAAGCTGGAAAAGGGCTCAAAATACTGAAACCAGAAGCAGGTTTGAGCGCTCAAGCCATACACAGTTTGAGCGCTCAATCCTGTGACTTTGAGCGCTCAACCCCTATTCTGGGAGATCATGTCTTAATCTATGTTATTTCATTCTGCATCAGTTCCATGTTGCTGGTTTAACCTTCATCACTGCTTATCCATTGTAAATCATCGTAAACTTGCATTTTGTATTCTTATTATTTATGTGGTTCCCCTTTCCGATCTCCCATTAATGTGAAATAAATTGAATTCCAAATATTTCCAAAAATCCCATAAAGTATTGAGTAGAGACCGGTTCACGGACCGGGCGAGAGGGGTGCCGTAAAATCCTTCCCTTCTCGTAACCAAACCCCCGAATCCAAGAAACCTTTGGTTCCGCAAAGATCAGTAAAAATATTTTCGTTGGGCATGTAAGTCATATTTTAAATTGGTTTCTCGGATTCGGACCTCAAATTTGGGTGGCGACTCTAAAAACGAATCTTTTGAAAATCAATCAATCTAGTTGGCGCACATTTTCAGCCGACCGTCAACACTTAGCTTGTGACACTACCAGATTGGAATCTCCAATGACCTCTACTCTTTTGACTCCCAACCCTATTGCAGCTTCCATGTCGGCGATGCAGGCTTCACACTAGGCTTGGTTGTTGGTAACCTCGAATCTTAACTTATAGGATAACGGGACATGTGAGTTGTCAGGGGACACTAGCAGTATCCTAATGCCATACCCAAATTGGTTTGAAGCACAGTCGAAGTACAGCTCCCAAGTATCGTTGAGTAGAAGCAATATATCCTCATCAGGGAACATGAAGTCCTCTTCCTCTGCTTCTTCTACATGATGATCTGCCAAGAATTCCGCCACTGCTCTTCCTTTCAAAGACTTGACTTCTGAGTCTTTTATCGAAGGTCGAATTCTGCCAATAACATCAACCACCACGCCATCCTACTGATAAGTGTTGGTTTCTCGAAAAGGTACTTAATCGGATCCAAGCGTGAGACTAAGATTACTGAATGTGCGAGCAAATAATGGCGCAACTTCTTGGTGGCCCATACTAATCCCCAACAGGTCTTCTCTAGCGGCGTATACCTTGTCTCATAACCCATCATGTTCTTAGTGAGGTAGTAAATGACACTCTCTATTTAGGCGTCGTTTTCTGGAGCCGACATGCATCCCATGGCGGTGTCGATTACTAACAGATACAGAATTAATGGCTTCCCGGGCTGTGGTGGGGTCAACACCGGTGGATTTTGCAAATACCTCTTGATTGCCTCAAACGCATATTGGCAGTCCTGATCCCATTTGAAATCGGCCCCTTTCTTTAATAGCTTAAACAACGGGTCGTGTGTCATGGTGAGCCGTGCAATAAAGCGACGTATGACATGTACCTTCCCAGAAAGCTTCAGACTTGCTTCTCTGTCATTGGTGGTGGCATCTCCATGATAGCTTCAATCTTGGAGGGATCTACTTCAATTCCTCTTTGGGTGACGAGAAACCTAAGCATCTTTCCTATGGTGACCCCAAAAGTATATTTTTTAGGATTTAGGCGTAGCTTGTACTGGCGGGTCCTCTCAAAGAACTTTTGGAGTGCACTCAGGTGTCCTTCTCTCTCCTTGGATTTAACTATCATGTCATCGACACACACCTCCACTTCCTTGTGAATCATGTTATGCAACAGCGTGGTAGCCATGCGCTGATATGTTGCCCCTGCATTCTTCAATCCAAACGGCATTACCCTGTAACAATAAGTCTCACATGGCGTGGTAAAGGTGGTCTTCTCCCTGTCTTCTAGTGACATTAGAATCTGGTTGTACCCAGCAAATCCGTCCATGAAAAAGAGCAAGGCATGGCTTGCATTGCAGTCTACTAACTCATCTATATGGGGCAACGGGAAGTCGTCTTTAGGACTGGCTTTGTTTAAGTCACGAAAATTGACACAGACTCTCATCTTACCATTTTTCTTAAGTACTGGCACTATGTTTGCTACCTATTATGGGTATTCGGTGACAATGAGAAAACCTGCATTTTTCTGTTTGTTGACTTCTTCTTTGATTTTATCCACCCAATTTGAGCACATGCATCTTAGGTTTTGTTTAACCGGTTTAGCGTTTGGAAAAAGAGGTAATTTATGATGGACAATTTCTGGGTCTATTCCTGGCATATCGACATAAGACCATGCAAAGACATCTTTGAATTCTTTTAATAAAAGTGTTAGATTTTCAGCTTCTTAAGAAGACATGGTTGCACCAATTTGAACAATTTTAGGATCATTTTCAGAGCCTATGTTTACTGTTATTATTTCCTCTAAAACAGGTTGAGTGTGCCTTTCCTCTTCCTTTTTCATGAATTCTAATTTTTTTTTGGGGATATCGCCTTCAAAATCTGGGTTTTCAGCATCCACACAATTAATGATAAGCGCAACAGAGTAATCTAAATCCTTCTCTTCATTCTCAAAAGCATTTACAGTACTCGACTCAAACTCAAAGTAAAAATGGTGACTCGGAGCGACACTAACGTTGACCCCTACGGACTCAGACAACTCTGTTGACTCGGACTGACTAGACTCAGACTCAGAATCAGAATCAGTGTTTGCGATTTTCCATTGAATGGTGTGCTCGACTACCCAATTCTGACTAGCACCATCCACAACATCCATAATCAAATCGCTGGATTATTGACATCATCTTCCAAGTTGATCATTAGCACTACATCATCACTGTTTGCACTCTCTTCACTGTCACGAAATAAATCCAATGTCTCTAACTAGTTAATTTGATAGTCATCGCATCGATCATCCCTTGCACATAGTCCTCATCGATGTTGTCTACTTTTCATGGTGCATTCGAACGCCCACTGATTCCTTAGTGTTGACACCAGATTTTACCCCACCCCTATTTTGTCAAATCAAATCAAATGACGTCGGATCATCAGAAAGAAACAACTTTACCATGTAGAACTGGTAAAGGTAAACTGGCACGGTAAAACTACTGAACCAATAAAGGTAGACAAGCATGCCATTTCAGGAGGCTTATAGCCCTGCCTTCTATATATTGACAGAAATCAGCTCCAAGAAGCTCGTTTCTAGGCCTACCGGCCAACTATATCATCAGAACATCCAATCGAGCATCAGATCTTTGGATGTACTTATCTCATCATTACAAAGTGATTGGTCCAAGCCGCGTCAAGATCGGACGACGATTGACCGTTAAACCATCACTCACCTTGTACCCTTACCCGGTAAAAACCGACGAACAGGGCCAGGAGATCCAGGTTTCATTTTTATAACTCCAAATCTCACCAAAATTCATATTTAAGCTTAATGTGATGAAAGTAAGTCTCACGCCAAGTATCGGGCGATTCTGAGCCCGTTTGATATTTTCTAGGACACCGCGCTTCCCGAGACTGCCGATTCCATGATCATGGACTTCGCGACCCAATTTTCAAGATCAACACCGTTGATAATCCATTTCTAACCTTACTGAAGTTCCCTGTAAAATTTTAGGTCAATCAGACTTCGTTTGGTCACCTGGTCGCTTGTAGCGCTCCAATTCAACCGACAGCCGGACGATCGCATTTCGCTATCCTTGGAGCATAATTTGGAAAAACAGACGTCTCCATGATGCTCGGAACACCCCAAAACTCTAGGAATACCTCCCTGGACGTTGTTGGATCAAAGAACTACACGCGCGTACGAACGAGCTGGGACAGCATCGCGCGAAACGATGCAAACCCCAAGGATGGGAACCAAAAATTGAGGCAGCCAATGGCTGCCAGCCATGTGGAATTGGCGCCCATGGGATAGGCACCACTCTCCAATATAAATATGAGAAGCTCATTCTTCATTCTACACAACCTTCAACCCCTGAGCCTCCGTTGAATTCTTTGGCCACATTCGGCCAGTCTAGGGATTCTTCAGCCATCTCGTATTGGTGAGCAGGGTTGGAAGTCTAGCTCAGGCGGTAGCTCTGCCGGGTTTCTCAAAAAGGAACCTCGGTAGTCAGAGTTGCGCCGAAGCTCTGCCAAATTCCCCAGGTGGAATCACGAGATATAAATACTACGTGGAAGCTCTGCTGGTTTTTCTTAGAAAAGAACTACCGGTAGTCAGGGCTTAGCAGAAGCTCTGTCCGAGTCCCGACTCCAGATCCTCCAGTCCTGCCGTTACGCCGCCCGATTTCCAGCTCAAAATTAACCAGTTTCTGCCGGAGGCTATAGCCGATTTTCCGGGCGATCAGACTCTCTACCCGGGGTTCGAACCGGGAGTCTATAAGTGAATTAAAATAATTGCCGTTTACCTGCTTTCAGTATGTAGTAGGTACATCTAGAATCGTAAAGCACTAATGCTATTTTAGTCAAACTTTCGAGTTGTGAATCCCTAGCAGAGTCGCCAAATTGTAGACCACACTTCCCAATCCGCAAGGAAAAGGTTTGCTGTCACTACACACGATGACCAATAAGCACTTAAGTGCCCGTTGCGGCACACTTGAGTGTTAGAGTCGCCACTTGGTTTAGGCTAAACCAAGAAAATCCCTTTACCAGAGATTCATGATTCAGGAAACATGGTTAGAGCAAGGGTAAGGTGTTAGGCACTGATAGGTGCCGAAAAGCACCTATTTGATCCTCTAATGCACACTTTGGTAGTCTGTTTACTATGTTACTTGGCGAATCTTGATAGTTTTGTGGTGTTTGTAGACTTTGGAAGGTGTTGGAATATAATAAGGTGCAATTTAGACGTGTTAGAAGTGTAAAACGGGCAAAGGAAGCACCTGCGGATCATCACGGAAAGCAATCTAAAGACTGCAGAAATTCTAGTCTGGACCGACTTAAGGATGGTCCGGACCGTTGCATCTGAAACAGATCAGGAAACGATCAGGAAAAGCAGTTTGAAGCTTGCAGAAATTCTAGTCCGGACCGACTTAAGGATGGTCCGAACCGACTTAAGGATGGTCCGGACCGACGCGTCTGAGACAGACTAGGAAAACGCAATTCTGTGTAAATTTCAGGGTTTTGTTATTAATAGAGGCTTGCTATGTACGTTTTGGGGGTCCGAAATCTGTTCCAAATATTGTGAGAGGCAAGTTTAGAGAGAGAAACACAAGCCAATCCATGGGTTCTTCATCAAATCAAGCGTTCATCCTATCCTCCATGGCCGGCTAAACACCTTCTAGGGGGAAGATGAAACCCCGTTCCAAGTAACTCTGTGTATGTGTAGGCATTAGGTTTATTAACTTGAATCGATTGTTTAATTAAAAACACGTTTTCATTATGATCAGATGGAATCATTTTAATTATTTCTATTGGTTGTGTATTTGTGTGTGCACTCTTAAATACCAAATTAAACAATGGTTTTCTATGCTTCTGATTGGGTAACTGAGATGGATTATGCTCGTAAGACGGATCATGTCGCTGGACAGTCCGTGAAAGAGACGGGTTGTGCCAGCGAGACGGTCCGTGCTATAGGATAGTCCATGCCTGTTAACAACATAATTATTCTCTTGACAAATTGTGATTGGACTAATAAACCTAGCCTACACATAACTTAGTTACGTGGTCGGGGTGGATTCGAAACCCTAGATTTTTCTCTCATTAGTTTCTCATCAATTTCATTACTTGTTTCCTTAATTAATTTAGTTTCCAAAAACCAATCACTCAAACCTCTTTCCCGAATTAAATTAAAAGTTGATCGAAAATAACGTAATTTAGCCAATTTGTCCCTGCGGATCGACCTCGGATTTAACCACTATTCTTCGGGATATTAGTTAATTCCCTGTTTTATAAATTATATTTTTGGTACGAAAATGACCTATCAGGCACCCCTCTCCGCCTAGCCACGAAGGCTAGCATGTACTCGTTTGACATAAAATAGCCTCAATGCTTTTAACTGATCCAACAATTAATTAATTCTTTAAACCCTCTTAACAGTTATGGGTGATGAAAAGTAGTAAAATATCGACACACGGGAAAAGGGGATAAGGGCATACGACTACACACAAGATAGAATAAATTTCAAGTACTGTGCTTGCAACTGATCGACCGGCCGGCCAATGGATTTGGCGTCCAGCGGATCACACTGATTAATGTGTCGGCCAGTACATCGACTCACCAGCCGGTGTTCTTCCCAACGCCAGAAACTACACAAAACTGAAAGCTAAAACAGTTTAAATTGCACAACTAAAAAGATAAAAGTTCATAAATTAACCAACTTTGAAGGTGTCGCAACCTTTTTATTACTCCCTCAGCGATTGAATTGCTCAGATTGCTTGCTTTGTGATGGAATTTTCATGGGACCTCAAACTCTTGGTTAGAGTTTCGGGGTTTTCTACTGGTTTGATTTTGCCTCACTGGAGTATAGGGCTTTTGAAGAGTTGAATGTGGGGAGTATTTTGCACAACACTTCGGGTTGTGGGAGTGAAAGATTGTGTGTGTTTTTTTGGGGGTAGCAAAGGACTCTTTATATAGGCTAGCAATGTAGGATGTCCCGATTCGATTAGAACTCAAATTGGGAGAGTTTTGCACGGGCGATGCTCTATCTACAAGAGTCTTTGGCATGGCAACTAAGCATGGCAGAATTATCCGATCGACGGGAGGTGGTAGAGTCCCAATCGGGTTCTGCTGAAAAAGCTTCTGGAACAAGCTGTTTTGCCTGTCAGCCAAAGTATCTGGCTACAGGTAGTTAGCTTGGGTCAGGAGACCGGGCTACTGGCGGTTTGCAAATGGATGTCGGCCGACATTTCGACTGAGTTAGGGAGGTTTTGGGTCTTGGCTGCCAAATCCTTGCAAAGGTTTTGAGATCCACGTGAATTTCCGAAAGCATTTGGGGTATCGCTTTCATCCTCGGAAGTCCGCTCAGAGCGAAACTTAAAATACTTACCGAGCCAACTTAGGGTGTTTACATAAACGTTACCCATAAAAGATTCGCATAAAAAATGGATAAAGCTGATTAATAAACAATCAAATAAATATAATCCACTTCATAAAAGCATGACTTTAGTAAAATTTCTAACACTGTCATAAATCCAACAACCTCAATAAAACACCTACCCGTCGGCCTCGGCCTCACTGTCGTCATCAGTTAAGTAGAGCACCATGCCATGCCTTCACCGTAGACCACCACCGTCATCGATAAAGGAGAGATCATGTCATGTCACTACTGCAACCCCATAAACAACGAGGCCGATGCTGAATAACATACTGTAACCCACAAAACCTCGCACCCTCTATATTGCTGCCTCCAGCGGTGACCAGAAGGTCATTTTCATCTTCCGATAACCTAACCTAAAACACCCCTCCTTCACCAGGACCCAAGTTCCTTCACTTCCGCAGTCGCCTTTGCTGCCAGCATTTCGAGAGAAAGCCGTGTACAGTCCGTTGATGGCCAAGGCAATCCCAACCCCAAGAGGCCTGGGCCTTGGGCATCTAAAAAACCCCACAAAAATAGGGGCACCCCCATAACTTTTATTATTTGGCATGAGTAAGGGTCTTTATAGCCGATAGTAAAAATGAAAAATGCCCAATCTGATTCTTTTAAAAAAAAGCCTAAACAAAAAAAGTTCATTCGGCCTAAATTGCTTATGTTATCAGTTGAAAAAGACTTGGTGGAAGAGATGGATTATACAAGTCTACTTCATACTTTTTTTTTCTTCAAATCTAACAAGAGTAATATTCAAGTGATATTCATGCGTTCTTGAGATGATATATATGTATTTGGAGACTTTGTATTTTGTGTTCTTATAGAATGATTAGTATAATTTTATATTTTTTTGCTTTTCTCGTATTGTGATTGTTGTTGTAAAAATTATTTTAAGTGTTTACTCTTAAGGACACAATTTTTAGATTAGGCATTGGACTCTAAAAATCCATAGGCTGACCCTGTTGATGGCATTACTAATGTCAAAATTATCTGGATCATATTTTGATGAGCATAGTTTTGAAGCTAATAAGTTTATTTTTTTTCAAAGGTTAAAATTTTTAATACGAATCAATTTATCTCGAGGTAAGTTTTTAATCTTAATATTCAGAGAGTGATTTCCACACCCCCAAAATTGTTATCCACACCTTTTTTGTTTTCAATAGAAAACAAAAAAGAAGGTAGATAACAATTTTGGGGTGTGAAGATCAATTGCCTAATATTAATGAAATGGAGTATGTATTAAGCGAGTCTGAAAGTAGCCTACAACCGAAGACATTCTCCCCATCAAAAAAGTAAAAGAAGAGAGTTGTACAAACCGTCACTATCTTTACTAGTCACCCAAAATTAAAATTGACTTTTTAAGAGGATCTCCTTTTGTAAATAAAGGCTTTTTTTTTTTTTTTGGAGACCGTAAATAAAGGCTTGGAAATCGTTGCAAGTGCATGAACGTACAGATGGGTGTCGAGTTGTCGCTGTTGCATCCATCATCATCATCTGTCAATCCCCAGGCTAAAAGTCGATTGCACGATGGCTTTTGTATAATACGGTTCTGTTTGTTTATTGACTTTTATTTAACGTATTTTTGTCACCCTTTTGCCCATTTTTCTCTCTGCCATTAACAAATCGATTGGGTAGTCCAAAGAATCAAAACATCACAATTCAGGTAAGAGCCGACGAATAACCTGGGACCTACATCTCTGGCCATCCAATGGATTGGTCAAACATTTTCACATATAATGAGTTGTAAATTTAGCACTTATTAATCAGAACAATGATACAAACACAAACTTTGTGCCACAACCCAACTCATATGGGGTGTGGGTCTCGCATGTGGGGCCCATGTGGGACCCACACCCCATGTAAATGGGGTTGTGGTTGATTGTGGCACAAAGTTTGTGTCACAATCATTTTTGTATTAACGTTCTATGACCCAGAGAGCACTTACAAGGATGTTTTAGGATTCATCAAGAAACCTGTTTTAACTGAAACACTTATTTTATGATGATTCGTTGAACCAAAAAGTTCGTCTCGTTGGCAAGGTCTTTAAATTATGACTTTCTTCTTCTTCTTTTTTGCTTTTTTGAAGTCTAAGATTGAAAACTTCTTCATGTTATCAATTTTGTGAGACCATTTTGTGCGTGCTTTTATTTTTATTTTAAATAAATTTCTTGCTGGCGAATGGAGAATTGGTTTACCGAAAATTATTCGAGGTGCGCATAAACATACCAGAACACCCACAAACATCAATATGATGGATATTGATAGGGCTAAATTGACCACCAGGTCAGCTCAGCCTAATAAGCCCGGCTTGGCGTAAAGAGCCCGGGAAGAGATCAAGAAAGGCTCAACGAGCATCAGCACGATTGGGGAGTGCATAGACGCGGCCTTGGCTTTTGAGCACAGCTCGGCAGCCAAAGGTCAGCTCGGACTGACAGGCCTGAACCATGAGGAGGGCGAGAACAGCTCGCCCTTACACCCGTGACGATGGTAACAGACCCAAGAGGCCCAGAAGTCCTAAGAGGACTCGAGCTCTTCAGCCACAAGATCAAGATAAGCCCAAGAGGCCTGATGGCTTATCCGTAAGGTTCCCAAAGCGTGCTAGGAGTCTCACTCCGTTCAGGAGTATGAGACCCATTAAGCCAAGGGGATTAAGAAGATAAGCATTGGTGAGACTCTGAGTCCTACTGGGACTCAACCACCTCGACAGCCTATATAAACGACGCCAAGTAAACAAAGAAGGTACACTGTTCCAGTTATCCTTACTTGAACAATACTCAATTCTACTATGGAAAAGGACTAACTTAGGCATCGGAGGCTGGTTGGCTAACACCACACTGCTGTCCCTAGTCTAACTCTGTTTTGCAGGTGCTTCATCAAGCCACGCCGGAAACTGCATCATCAGTTGGCGCCGTCTGTGGGAAACGTTTCTGTTTCCTTTTGGTGAACTTTTTCCGTTTATGGTGCAGACTCGATCGATGGAATCACATAACCTGAGAGATGAAAGGGCCGATGGCCCTCCGATGATTACAGCAGAGATGTATGTTGTACTTCAACAGCAAATAGAGATCTTGCAAAAGTCATTGCAAGAAACACAGCAGCAGAATGAAGAACTCTGCAATCAACTTCCTCGCACAGAAAGCCATCCGGCAACGAACCCACAACCCTCAAACCGTGATGACCGCACCGATCGTTCGAGAAGGCAGGAAGAAGATGAGGGTAGCGAGAATCAAGGTTCTCAGAGGCAACAACGTAGGCCGTTGGAGCGGCTAGGAAATAACCCAGACGCCCTGACAGCCATGCAGGCACAAATAGATGGATTAATAAAGCAAGTAAAAGGAAAGACACCCACCACGGTGGAAGAATTGGTGCGTGACACATATTCCCTTTTTACTATGGAGGTGATGAGGGAACCCTTTCCGCGAAAGTTTAAGATGCCTCAGATTGATACCTTCAATGGCTCGACGGACCCGTTGGATCATCTGGAAACTTATAAAAATTTGATGAGGCTGCAAGCATTCCCGGACGAGATAATGTATCGAGCATTCCCAATCACCTTAAAGGGAAGCGCTTGTATGTGGTTCAACAAGATAAAACCATGCACTATTGGGAACTTTAAAGAGCTCAACAAAAGTTTTGTGAGCTATTTTATAGCAGGACAAAGACACCGTAAACTGACAACTCATTTATTCACAGTGAGGCAGGGGAAGCATGAGTCCCTATGTGATTATACGAGTAGGTTTACCAAGTAGGTAATGCAGGTCGAGACGGCTAAAGACTAAGTCTCAATCGAGGCTTACATAGCCGGGCTAAGCTCAGGAAAACTCCTGTTTAACCTGACAAAGGACCCGCCAGGGACTATGGCCGAGCTCATGATGAAAGCACAACAACATATGAATGCAGAGGAAGCCTTGAATGCTAGATGTTTGAAGGATGAAAGTGCAAATCTCTGTTATTATCCGTTGGGGCCTTACCCACAAGCAGACAAACGAAAGAGGGACCAGGCTGGCCCAAGCAGAGACGCCATCGGCAAGAAATCAGACCGGAAAACCTCTACAAGAAGAGGAGGGCCCTCAGAGAAATACAAGCAGTACACACCACTTGTTGCCACGGCAGAACAGATCTTGGGAGACCTCAACAATGATTCGGACCTGAAATGGCCTGGGAAACTACGAACAGACCCGAATAAGAGGCCCAAAGATAAATGGTGTAGGTTCCATCGCGACCACGGTCACAATACCAACGATTGTGTTGACCTCAATGCAAGAAAAGGCCATCTACGGCGACTCCACACCGAGAGTGCTTTATAGGTCAACACAGTTGAGAAACCCTATAAAGCACCCAAATTGGAAGAGGAAGTACCCATTGTCTTCTCGCAAGAAGATGAAGTGGGAGTTAGCTATCCAAACGATGACCCGCTCGTGATCACCATGGTGATAGCAAATTGGAGAATCAAGAGGATTCTGATAGATACAGGAAGCTCGGCCGATATCCTATATTATTCTTCATTTCAGAAAATGGGAATAGAGACCCACAGGCTAAGGCCTGTTAGGTCCACCCTTACGGGATTCTCAGGAGAGCCCATCTACCCTAAGGGGAGGATCGCTCTTCCCGTAACTCTGGGGGAGGGAGGAAGGAAGGTCAGTCACCCACATGATTGACTTTCTTGTGGTAGACCGACCCTCGTCCTACAATGTTATCGTGGGGAGAAGGATTTTAAACAAGGCAAAGGTGGTAGTATCCACGCACCATTTAAAGCTCAAATTCCCCTTACCTGATGGTGTGAGAGAGGTCAAGGGAAGTCAGCAAGCAGCTCGGGAGTGCTATAACTACTCTGTGAGGAACTCTAAGGAGACTCCCATAGAGCTATACCTCGGTGATGGCATGGATGTAAGGGATGAAGAGAAGCTCGTTCAAGGAGAGCAAGTGGAGGAGCTCGTACTGAGAGAACTAGAGCCGGGCTGCCCAGAAAGGCTCGTCAGAATAGGGGCGGGCCTAGGTGTGGGAGATAGAGCCAGGATATTGTACTTCCTACGAGAAAATAAGGATGTGTTTGCATGGTCACATGACGACATCCCAGGGATAGATCCAAGGGTCATCTCGCACAGGCTTTCAATAGATCCGGACTTCCGCCCAGTAAAGCAAAAGAAAAGGACTTTTGCCCCCGAAAGGAACAAAGCAGCAGCTGAAGAGGTGGAAAAGCTTATCAAAGCCAAATCGATAAGAGAAGTCCACTACCCAAATTGGCTAGCCAATGTGGTGATGGTCAAAAAAGCTAATGGTAAGTGGAGGATGTGTGTCGACTTCACTGACCAGAACAAAACATGTCCAAAAGATAGTTTTCCACTCCCCAGAATAGACCAGCTTGTCGACTCAACGGCTGGTCACGAATTACTTAGTTTTATGGACGCCTTTTCGGGATACAACCAAATACAAATTGTGGGCTACCGCGCCCCCCCGGATGGTGGAATATAAAAATGAGGCGGACGTGCTGCGAGAATGACATTTGAATTGAAAGAGTCGCCACCCGGGGTTTATGCTTTTAAAGAAAAAAAACAGTTTTGGTACCCGAGAAACCCCGAGTTAGACTCGGTTGAAAA
>JAXBDA010009058.1:0-13375 GCA_036023075.1 Gaultheria prostrata
TCTTCTTTGGTAATCAAATCCGTTCCCTTTCCGCAAATCTGTGGTATCGTGTTTACATCTTTAATTTAATTATTTCAAGCATGTTTAGATCTAAGGTTTTTAATATAATCGTTTCGTTCAATAAAGTTATGAGCGAGTAGTCGCCAATGGTGCAGCCATGGGATGAAGGCATCCCGTGGCTAGCCAAATCAAAGTTTGTCTCGGGATATGTAAAACTTAGATTTTCAAGCAGTTTTAGGGTACGTAAACTCATCTAACGGACAATCCCGGGCATTACCGGGATCCTTGCGAATGTGCATGGATTCTGGTGATAGGTGGTGTGCATCTGTTAGAGAAATTTTACCGACTTTAAAATCAATTATTTTATGAGAATGACAATCCGAGCGAACGTTGGTTAGGGTTAGTCGCGGACGCTGGAATACCCATGGCTGTACTCTCCTTTTTAAATTCATATTTAATTAATTTAATTTGGTAATTTAGTTAGTAACCAATCTCGCTGAACAAGGGGTGGCTACCTAAGAGCCAAATTAAACTAGAATTCAACACTTTTGAGTCAAACACTGTTCGTCCGTCTCTGTGGTTCGACTCCGGTACTTCCGGATTATTGTGCTACACTGATTGGTAGTCCTGCGCTTGTGACGTGTTTTTGAGTCTTTATTTTATACACCCGGTTGGTCAAGCAATCATCCTAGTAGCCGTCCAATATGTATGGCTGTTCCGACCAAGTTATGCTGCCTCTTTTTGGTTCTTATACTTGACTAGTCAAAGTCAAACCCTAGAAGAAGTTTATCTTTGGGCTTCATGGTGGGCCACCATAAGTTCATATTGGACAAGGTGATTGGGCTTTTAATCTGCCACGATAATTGTCCAATAACCAATAGAATGTGCCGATTGATCTACTCGCTCTCAAATTACATTAATATGACTCCTTCCACTTTATTCCTATACAGACTCAATAGCCTATAAAAAATAATAAAATTACAACTCGATAAAATTATGTGTTTTGTCATACAGAATTGCCAAAACAAGAAAACTCCGGAATTTGGTCCTTACAATCTCCCCCTTTGGCACTTCCATGACAAAACACACTATAATGAAAATCTCTCCTATATAATGAATCCAAAAGAAGAGATCGAGTTGTAGAGAGGCTGCAAACAAAACTCAACATCCAAACACATTAGAACAATAGACAACCTACTCCCCCTTTCATCATTCTCCCCCTTTTTGACATGAAGTGACAAAGGGCAAATAGGATAAACAATGAAACAATAAATCCGGAGAGACAGTATTGAAATAATTAGTGGCCAATTGAAGCAGCTAAAAAGAAAAAAAATGATTTAAACGGAGCGCGGATATTAGCATAAGTAATATGACGGCTAAATTCCATAGCGGAATAAAGAACAAAAAACACGTAAAACATAATAAACATAATTAAACTAAATGCTCAAAGGTTAAATTTTTTTTTTTTTTTTTTTTTAAAGATACGAGCATGAGAATGCTTGAGCACAAGTATGATATCATGAGATGAGATGAACAAGACATCCAAACTTTAAGACTCAACTAGATGATATAACACCTTGCAAGGCAAACAAAATACAACACACCATGATCAACGACATGTGAGGAAAGTGTGTGTGTGCATCCATGGCTTAGACATCAGGTTAGCTCAATTTAGGACCCATATTCTCATGAACATTAGGCGTATCAAGATGACTCCCTCTCAAGAAGTCAAACCAAGCTAGGTCCTCAATGATTTTTTGTTGATAAGTACTTTCGGAGCTCCCCCTCAATTACTAATTTTTTATTCTTTTAACAATGTACTTTCTTTTACCCCACTTGCCGTTTGACGCGACCGTCCGGACTGGATAGAGCCGAATGTAACCGGTTACTGAGCAAGTGGTCCAATACAAATACCACCTTATTTCGTATTGCCCCCTTTTCATAGACTCTCATTTTTTTAAATAACCTCACCGATGGGAATGGCTTTTTCTATTGTATTTTGCACTATCATCGGCGGCTTTCACACTACTAGGACTTTTGTCCTATAGGTAGCCCTTTCCTCAAGTCATTCTCTCAATTTCGCAGGGGGAGATGGAAAAAAAAAATGGTGGTGGATGGATTTCAACATCACATTTGGAATACTAACCACGGGTCAATCTCAAAAACGAAATCACAAGATACAGACTAAGTTCATGAGAACTAAGACCCCTAATTGTCAACCATCCATAATAGCCATGAACAAGTGTACAGAATGTCGGATACTCATGATTTATTGACATTCAAATACTCTTGCAGAGAGAATACCATGAAAGAAGTGCAATAAAAATACGGATGAACATGTTCATAAAATCCAATGATATTCAACTACGCACCAAAAGTAATCATGCTCAATCCATAAACAACTAATAAACTAGACACACAAAAATAATTTTTTTTTTAATTTTTTTGTGATATAATAACTCAAAGAAAGAAAAAAAATGAAATAAACTATGAAACTCCATAACTCTAGGTATAAAAAAAACATGATCAAATAAACCTAGATTATGGAACCACGACCTAGCCTCAAAAGGCAAGGCCAACATCTCCAAATGAACTATCGTCATCTAGAGAGTTAAGATCGTCATCAACATCAGAGACTAAATCAATTTTACGAACCCAAATCTGTCTAGTCTTGCTCTTTTCAACACTACTCTTTTTAGTGGTCATGGGTGTTGGATTTACCTTTGGAAAATTGGTCCGTGAATGCATTTTATGTCTAGGCCTTTGAAAATACTCCCCACGATTATTCATATTATGGTAGCAAGGAGGAGTCCTATTGTAGCCATGAAGAGAAAAACAATAAGGACGAATATGGCCTCTAATTCCACAATGATGGCAAGTGGGCACAAAATAATTATGACGATAAGGATGAGCTACATATGCATCATGTGGAATGTATGACTCATGCATCTTTCTACATTGCGGTCTAATATGGCCAGTCATACCACAATAATGACAAGTAGGAACGAATTTAACAACATGATTGAAAACTTGAGACTTAGCATTATTAATAACTTTAGGTTTTACCTCATTACGTTTGGGATGTGCGTTTACCGCTGTTGTCGTTTGCTTCTTCGGCGTGGGAGAATTGAGCTTCTTTTGCATGCCATTAGCATTCTTCTTCTTATCTTTATGATTGGTCCCTTCTCTCCCAATTGGCGGAGTTGATGATGTTGCATGATAACCAAGCCCTGAACGATCGCTAGGATGCCGTTGGATGGAAAGAATATGATCCAACACTTGGGTTCCTGTCTTTGTGTCATCCTCTACTTTCTCCTTAGACTTGGCGCAAGTCAAAGCTTTGTTTTTCTCAAGAAGTAGCTTTATTTCTTTATTTCTCTCATCCCTCTCTTGAGTGTGCTTATTCAAAATATTCTCTAAATTCTTAATCTTATCAGAAAGTTTATCATTCACCCTCATCACTTTTTTAACAAAAACACGGAGCTTGTTATACTCCTCTTTGATCTCATCAAAATCATCATAGCTTTCCGGCTCGCTATTATCAGTCTCAGACCCACTCGATTCAGAAAGACCCTGAGGATTTAAGGATACTCCGAAAGCCGAAAAATTTCTATCATTATTTTCATCGCCCCCCTGTTCTTCATTTGATTAATCAGAATCGCTATCATCCCACGTTTGAGCAACAAAAACCTTCTTTTTCTTTTTGTTAGCACATTCTTGAGCATAATGACCAAAGCCATGGCACTCAAAACACTGTGGTCCCTCAGGTGGTCCTTTTCCCTCTTTATTTTTTCCAGAAAATTCGCCTTTTCCATTATCATTTTTCTTTTTCATACTATTTTTAAATTGTTTAAAAAAAGCTTTCATCTCCTCAAGATCGACATCACTATCACTATCTGAATTTTTCTTATTTTTTTGAGTACTTTTAAAAGCAATCGGAGTCTCTGAATGTTTTATTTTGAGCTTAACAGGTTCAGATGACAATAGGTCAGCCTCATAAGTTTGGAGGATCCCAACTATTTCTTGAACAGATTTTTCTTTTAACTTTCTCTTACCCTCTAACATAGTTACTTGAGTTTTAAATCTAGGAGGTAAGGAGCGTAAAATCTTTTTAATAATTCGAAAGCAAGGAATTGGCTCACCCAAGTTCTCGCAGCTATAGACGATGGCGATGAGCTTGGAGTAGAATTGATTGAAGGTTTCTTCCTCCTGCATTCTGATGGTCTCAAACTCCGTAGTAAGCCTCTGCAGCTTAGACTGCTTAACAACATCTGTCCCCTCGTGACAAGTAACCAGAATGTCCCATGCCTCTTTTGCAATTTCACAGTTAGCTATTTTCCTGTGCTCATTAATATCAACAGCAGAAAATAAAATATCAAGTGCACGGTTATTAGCCTGAAGTAATGCTTTTTCAGCGACGGATAACTCAGACTGGATTTTTTGAACCTGTTTGTCATCTACAGTTTTCATAGGTCGAGTGTACCCCACAATACACGAATCCCAAATTTCTTCACCAGCTGATCTCATTATAGCCTTTATTCTAGATTTCCAGTAATCGAAATTATCAGCATCAAGTATAGGCAAATTTCTAGACATGTGATTCATGTTCATACTCATGATGGATCTGCTCTAGGAAAATAAATCCTAACGGAAGGAGCAGCTCGCTCTGATACCAATTGAAAAATCCTAGATCGCCTAGGTTTAATAATTTGCTAGGTTTTATCTTTTTATCTCAATAAAAATCAATATATGAACGAATCACAAACTACACAAGCAATTAATCAGAGAACCCCAGGATATACGTGGAAAACCCTAAATGGGTAAAAAACCACGGGAAGGAATCAAAACCACTATAATCATTGTGCAGTTACAGATATACCTATCCAAATGAAGTAAATCCTTACTACGTTCTAAGTATCACCTGTCGAGTCACACGTACACTGCACCCAGTGATCTTGATCGCCAACGGCCTTGAGTCCACAAGCCCTCCAGTATATCTAATAGAAATCGTCTTCGAAATAAAACTCAAAAGTTGCTACCTTGATATTGCATCTGCCGCGTGTCTTCTTTTTATCACCCCAGTAGCCGTCCAATATGTATGGCTGTTCCGACCAAGTTATGCTGCCTCTTTTTGGTTCTTATACTTGACTAGTCAAAGTCAAACCCTAGAAGAAGTTTATCTTTGGGCTTCATGGTGGGCCACCACAAGTTCATATTGGACAAGGTGATTGGGCTTTTAATCTGCCACGGTAATTGTCCAATAACCAATAGAATGTGCCGATTGATCTACTCGCTCTCAAATTACATAAATATGACTCCTTCCACTTTATTCCTATACAGACTCAATAGCCTATAAAAAATAATAAAATTACAACTCGATAAAATTATGTGTTTTGTCATACAGAATTGCCAAAACAAGAAAACTCCGGAATTTGGTCCTTACATTCGCAATAAAAATTCGCAGTGAATTTTGCCGGCCGGAAAAAGTCGTCGGCCGAAAGATTTAAAAATTTGCAGGAGGTCGCTCGAAAGTTTGTTGGCTAGAAAATTTCGCCGGCCGGAAGTGGATGAAGGTGGGGAGTGGGAGGTGTAGTAAAGAGTAAATTTGTGTTTGAAGGGTAGAAGGGTAATCTTATTAATGAGTTGTATCTAGAGGTAATTAAAAATTGAGTGTTACCTTAATGTGAATGAAAGAGTAATTTTCTGTACCTAGAGCCTAGAGGTAAGAAACTGTTATAAAATTTTGTTTTCTCGGCTGTCAAATATTTTTTTTAGTTGTCCTAGGTCTGGGGTTGCCCAAGTCCAGGGGCTTGTTGGGCTCATCCCTGACCGAAAGCGTTAAGTGGGATATCTGTGCATGATATCCAAGCAAATCTTTCCCTGCCTGCTGCTTCTCCATTCCATGCATGTACCATTGCTTTCATTGGAATTATATGAAGCGAGCTTAACTAGCAGTTTATTATGACCTGCTTTGATCCCATTAGCTTTGCGAATTGCTACCTCTTTGTTGCTCCTCTTGGTAGGGATGTAAATTTCTTTCAAAATTCCCATAGTTGGTGAAGGTTGTAGTGAGCCAAGAATGATTTGCCTCCCAGAGTGACTCTCTTTTTCTCGTTTCTTGGTGTATCTGTCTTCCATAACTCAACCAATTGCTATTAGTTGCTCATCTAGTAAATGAATCAATTATTCGGCCCCTCCGATTTCGATTCCTAGCTCCGCCACTGTAAAAAATGCTCAATTACAGTTACAGATGTTTAGTAAATAATATTTTACATATCAACAGAAAAGATCGAATTACATTTCTTGTGTAAAGTTGCCCAACAACTAGCAAAACCCTAATTCATATTCAAAACCACGGACACGACACTCATGCATAGCACGGGTCATACCACCTTGTTATCACTAAAAGGGATAATGTAGTTCATAAGTAAAATTACAAGCCAAACGAAAAAGGAAAAAAAAAAAAAACCCACAAACATACAACCCTATATCGCAATGATCATACATAATCTGAATGTACTCGCAATGAAGACCACAAGGTGCTTTGGGATAAGCTAGTTTCCAATAGCGGCAAGGACTCTTCTAGGAGGAAGAGAAGGCCTTCTACCATGGAGCGTAGCCAAGTTGTCCAAGAAGAGAACATCACCCTTCTCCCAATTGTATTGTATGCTCTCTTCTTCAAGTATCTCTCCGCACCTTTTCACAAATTTTTCCGGTATCTCTGTTCCGTCCATCATCACGGCAGGGTTGAGTTTGTACGCGTACATTAAGTACACATTATTGAACCACATCTTTCTTCCGTTTCTTCCGTCGAAGACCTTGGTTAAAGGCCGATGGTTAAAAATCATCTTTCCACTTCCGTCAGGTAGCCATTCCATGTCTATATCTGCTAATTCCTTAGCCCTGAAAAAGATAAAGAGCTCAGTTTCTTAATTACTTCTTTTCAATAACTCAAGGTGTTCGGTCTAATACATGTGCTCCACTAATCCTAAAAAGACCAGTACCACCATCTATTAGAGGATGACCCAATTGAAGCAAGAGAAAGTCATACATGGACTAACCAACCCTAGGACAACATCTTTGAGGGGTTTTGAATATGTGTGTATATATGAATTATTCACATAACTAAGTTAATCTGTTTAAGTAAATGGTATTATATATTAGAAGAAGATTTTATAGGGGCTCCCTTACATAGTTTACGTAAGAGATTTTTGTTTGAGATTGAATTTCGACAATCCGAACCGTTAGATGCGTTTAGAATGTGTTTTTAAGGTTTAACGCGAGGATTCGTAAAAACAAATACCCGAAAGGGCTTGATCCAAACATTTTTTGATAAAAACGTTATACATAGCGTTTTTTCAAAAACTGATTGGATCAAGCCCTACCGGATATTGTTTTTTTACGAATACTCGTGTTGCACCTTAAAAAAATGTTTTAAACACATCTAACGGTTCGGATTGTCTCGGATCACTGAAATTCAATCTCGAACGACAAATCCCTTACATAAAGCTTATGTAAGGGAGCCCTTATAAGATCCTCCTCCATATATATTATATAGTATATACCTTATGACAGCCTCTACAGGGTCCGAAGTTCCCAAAAACTCTGGCCAACCCCCTCCCGTAAGGGACTCTGTATTTTGAGCGGGAGCTGTGAATGTGTATTTCAGTCCTTTCTCCTCCATTTCATTCACTTCTTCAGGAAATTCATCCATCATCCGCTCCGCAACTCGGAAGCTTGGCACAAATGGCGTCTGACCACCTTCTGGCGGTGGTACCTCACAGAAAAACATCACAGTTTCTGGATAACCCTTCATCTATATTTTTTGTCAAATAAAAAAGGGAAAAAAACATTAGACTATTAGAGGCCCAGTACAATCTCCCATTGCACGTGTTGCTACGGCATCAGCCAATAATATCAAAATGCATGAAGTAAATGAGTGTCACAGAGCGGAGCTAGAAATTTTAACCAGTTGGGTCAAAATCTAACCTAAAATTACATGAAATGTTTTTTCATAATAGAAAAATAGTTATTGTAAGAGAATATGTACGTACGAAATCTACACATTGAATTAAAACAACCATCGACTACTTTTCATATTTAAACTGTTATTTATGAAGATAATTCGTCATGCAAATACTTATAATTTTATTGAACGCAAAAATGCACGTGTTCAACATTATATTTGCGTTTGGTTATGAAAGAGACTTGGGACAAACAAAATTTAGTTGAAAAACGCTTTTTTCTTTTTGGTAAGTAAAAATTTAATAACCAACCAAAACCAAACAACAAAAGGGCAAGCCCCACAAATAAAAAGTGAATCAAGGAAAAGAAATCTTATACAAACTACACCTAACAACTAGGCCCTATTGACGGCTTGTATCTAATATTTGATGGGGCAAATGTGTCAGGTTTGGTTCAAATTTCCAACTGCTTGCACGGGAATTTTTGAATGGGAAGCTTGGGTAATTGTTTTTTGGTGGCAGGATTCATGCATGGCTATTGACCATTAGTAGGTTTGTTTTATTCATGTATGGGGCATACCAAAGGTCTTGCAATGTTAAGCTTCTGGATCATTCTGTACTCTATTTAAACACAAGTCTTCATGGGGCTAAAAAAGATGAGAAGGATGTACGGCAGTGTATATTGGTATAGAGTGTGTGCAAGTGTCAAGCTTTGGCTTGGGTGAGAGTGAGTTCTTGTATGAGTGGGGTATAAGGGTTTGGGTGTGAGTCTTTTTCATACTCAAGTGTACTTGTACAATTTTACTCATAGTGAAAGAACGGGATCCTCTCCGTGGAGTAGGCAGGTTATTGCCAAACCACGTAAATCTTGTGTGTGTCTCTCCATTTTATTTTTTCATCATGTTTCCATTAGTTGCGTTGTAGTTGTGTTTGAATCTCGGTGCTTGGGTGCTTCCGCTTTAATCCCAACAAAATGCCAAGAATCATAAATGCTCCTATTCTTTAATTCCCTGAATTTGGGAACTTTTCCATGCACATCCTCAATCTAAGATTCTCCTCAATACAGTCCAGAACCTATGCTTGAAAAACGCATTGCAGCTCTCTACTTTAGAGTCATCACTTTTAAGTTTGTCAATCAACTCTTTTCAATTTATTAGGTAAGTGAGAAATGAATTTGACAATTGGTTAAATTGATACTACATATAAATTCTAATTAACCACCTACTTGTGTGAAGAAATCTAGTACTAGTACTAAATTTCAGTGATGGAATCAGGATTTACTTGTAGGGGTGCCAAAATCTTAAAAGCTCCAGCATGAGAAAAAAGTTCAACAGTTTTGATTCAAGCTTCACCAAAGTAAGCATTTATAAAATTGAAGTCATAGTAAAAGGTTCGGGTAAACCGCTGTATCCATAGATTTCCAAACTTCATTTAATGTTGATTAACCCTCCAAATTATACTATACAATTTTTTTCAATTAGGCCCACACTGTCTATCCGTGTAAATTGATGGTGTGTGTATCCCGTGCACTCACGAAATGACACATGGTCATGTGGGCCCACTTTGGTGTCCTACACAAACAATCCGAACCGTCCACTAATTTTGAAATGATTATTCAAGTGGTTTTGTAAAAAATCAACCCAATCGGGTATTTATACGTAATTGATCTAACTCGTTCAGTTTTTTATTTAGAATTCAACCCCTATAATTTGAAAGTATTTTCAAGAAAACTTAAGCAATTATGTGCTCCGTATTGTCCTGATCAGACCACATATATTATAGAGATTGTTACGAAGATCATATATTGCAAACATTATTTTGATTAGACGTCGATAGGTATCAAAACGCAAAAATAATTTCTAAAAAATGAATTGTTTTGACATCTATCGATGTCGAATAAAGATTTTTTTTTTTTACTAAATGCTCTTTTAACAAGATCTACGATATCAGTGGCTCAGAAAAAGATAACGAGCACACAATTGTCTTAATTTTTATTTTAAAATTCTTTCAGATTATAGGGCCTCAATTCTGAATGAAAAACTGAATGAATTAGATCAATTACGTATAAATATTTGATTGAGATGAAACTAAACAAAACTACTCAAGTAATTAATCTATAATTATTGAACAACTTGAATCGTTTGTGTGATCAGAACCCGACGTGGGCTCCACACGACCATGTAAAATGGCCTTCCTGACTTGCCCCCAAAACGACAGCGTTTTGGAGGGAAGATAGACATGTAATCAATTTCTGTCTGGAAATTGACGAATACAGACGCCGCGGGCCTAATTGAAAAAAGTTACTCCCTCCGTCCCAAAATTTTTGTCCGGTCTGCAAAACGAGAACTTGAAAATAACACAAAAATTTTCCAGAAAAATTCAATTTTTTTTAACAAGTTAGTAGATATCAACGAGTACTTTTAATTTATGAAAAAAGTAGAAAATTTTCTTTTAAAAGACTTATTATTTTTAGGTCCTCGTTTTGCAGACCGGACAAAAATTTTGGGACGGAGGGAGTATAAAAGTTTGGAGATTTAATTAACATTTAATGAAGTTTGGAGATCTATGGACATTGCGATCATAGTTCGGAGGCTTTTTAGAAATTTTACCAAAAGATTCTAAAAAATACAAAACAACAACCTATCAAATATATGTGAATGTTCGTTAAGAAAAAACTTGTTGCATTAATACGTAATTATACCAAAAACGTGGTGTGTTTATTAGCAAAAATAGCGGTGACAAGGTTTTAAATAGCTGTAATGGAAGTACCGAATTATACCTAATAGAAATCGGGAATATGAACATGTGTTATTGCTTACCAAAAATGTGGTGTTATTAGCAAAAAGTCAGGTGTTATTGCTTACCAAAGTCATCTCAGGGTGGAATGCAATGGCTTGAGACAGGGGCCCCTCATTGGCCGTGAAAATTCGTTTGTGAACAACTGTCCTAGGCGCCGGTCCGACATAAGGGATATTTTCCCATCCAACAGTTTCTACGATGTCATTGAAATCCTCGGCATTCCTCACGTCAAATCCTCGGAGCAAAACAGCGCTGTTTTTGATGATCATTTGCTTAAACCACTCCTTATTTTTTCCAAGCGTCAGGAGGAGGGACTCCATATCGTTCTTGTTGCCTTCTGGTGGTTCCAGCACAAGTGGAACGAATTGCCCATCCACCAATTTTTCACCTTTGCACTTTCCTACCTTGAATTCTTTTATTTGTTGGTAATAAAGAGTGTCCTGATGAACTGGACTCATTACTCTAGCCTTTCTCGTAACCATTCCCATGCGTTTGTTCGAGGTGAGGCGGCCCCAAGAACAAATTCCTGCCGAGGGAAATCGACCTTGCGACCCAGTAAACCCAGGCAACACAAGTCGATTAACTGCTGTAACGAGGGGGTTTACCATGAATTCCTTGCAAGTGGATTCCATTTCTCTCGCTCAGTCTGGAGCTTGTGTGTAGTGTCTGCTTGGAATTCTTATGTGCAGTGGGTAGTGAGGACTGAGGAGGGTCGAGATAGCTATTTATAGACCATTGGAATAACAATTAAGGTGCTGACCTACTCCAAGATATTTGCTTAATAAAAATGAAAAATGTACAAAATTGTTTGCCAACTTTCCTCACTGGTTGGCATGGATAAGTGACTTAGCAAGATGTGTACCTGTTTCTCCCATGGACGTACGTGCCCCAACATTTAAAAAATGGTACTGTATAACATATATACGTCCTCATTCCCTTTGTAATAGTCCGGCTAGTATTCGATTTTGGAAAATGCTAAAATAAGCCCTGTGGGCTTTTGTTAAGGTTTAAAAAGTATATTGGAGTGTGTGAAAAGTATATAAAAGTGAATGAAAGTTTATTGGGAAGTGTAAAAAGTGTATTGGAAGATGTGTTTTTTTTGTCTTTTCATGTGCTTAATAGAAGCCCTGTGGGATTATGTTAGCAAGACCGTTCTATTTTAGGCTGCTCCTCAATAAATATTCGTTTTGAACAGTTAATGGGTAAAAATATATACAATTATTGTTTGATTTTTAAAAAAAGTTACTAATACTCCTAGGTAAAGAATTAATGGAAAAATGTGTAGGATAACTATGGAAAGGGAAGATAAAAGTTGAAAGAAAGTTGATGTGAAAGGTTAACGATAATATCTCTTTAATAAGTTGCCGGTTGAAGTAGAGGTCTGTGATTAGATCTTAATTCTTGCTTCAAAGATCTCACTGGGTTTTTTGGGCTATACATGTTTGAATTAATGCTCTATTAGATTCTCTTCAAGAAATATAAAAAATTTCGACAATATGGTCATATTAATTAAAAACATCCTACCGGAAACAAGATCTCGAGTGTCAGGTTGCACAAACGTGAGATTTACATTTTGTCATCGAGTTAATGTTCAGGATAGTGAATGTGACACATGACATTTAATCTTCATTAGTTAGCAAAGCACATAATTAAATAATTAGTCTTTCGAAACTAATAGAAATCCAGTTATCAAAGAAAATCAGTAATTAATTTCGTAGTTGTTTAACATGCTAAATGAGCAAAAGCAAACAAAAACTCACATACACAAGTAAAACTTAAAAGTTCAAATAACGAAAACAACTTGTCTAAAGTCCATAAGGTATAGACGGATATTTTTAGAGGGAACTGAGTTTCCACTACGGTACCTTTAGTATTTTTGGACTACAAATTATCAAATCAGTTGATGCATGTATAGGTGGTGTTGCTCGAAATGAAAGTACATTTGTAATATAAATTTTGAAAAAGAAGATTTTTGAGACTTTTTTTTTTTGCTTGGTTAAGTTTCTTTTTGTGCGTTACTCTATTAGACACTTCTTAATAAATTACCGTATTTTTATCTCAATGTTTTGATTGAAACTTTTTTTTTTTTAAAACTTAATCAATGTGTTAACATACACTAATGGGCTGTTTAATAAAGCTGAAGGCTGAAAACTGAAAACTGAAAAATTAAGTACTGAAAACTGAATACTGATTTTATTAAGCTAATAAGTTGTTTGATATGTACTGAATCTTAAGCACTGGAATAAATAAGTTGTTTGATCTGTACAAGGAGCTAAAATATTAAATTCACTACTTTTCTTACTTTGCCTTTCATATATTCATACTGGAATGCAAAAATAAAATCAATAAATGAAAAAAATATAAATTTTTCAAAACAATAAAAATATACAGAATATTGGCAAGATGGTGGTATAGCGGTGGTGATGGTGGTATAAAGGTGGTAGTGGTAGTGATTGTGGAATGGTGACGGTGGGGGAGTGATGGTTGGAGTAGAGGTGGTGTAGTGGCGGCAGTGGTGGTGGGGGAGTGATGGTTGGAGTAGAGGTGGTGTAGTGGCAGCAATGGTGGTGGGAGTGGCGGTCATGGTGGTGTGAGTGGTGGTGGCAACAGTG
>JAXBDA010009059.1:0-13374 GCA_036023075.1 Gaultheria prostrata
GGAAGCCAATCCCTGCCGGTTGGGTTGGTAATCCCCCCCCCCCCCCCCCCCCCCCCCCCTTTCTTTCCTCCGTTTGTAATTCGATTCGGATGCCTTTGTTGAGGTTTGATAGTGTTATAATATTTTCTGCAGTTCAAAAAAATCGTCTTTTTTAGAGATGTGGTCTCCAAATCTCTAAAAGAACAATGGGTTTCTCCAAGATTGTCTCATAAATTACAAAAAATTAAGAAAAATATGGAGTAAATTATAAAATCTTCCCTCAACATGTTCCGGTATCTCTAATATAGAGATATAGAGATGCAGTGAAGATACTCTGAGCAAAGGAAGGCTAAATGTTGGGAAATCAGGAGGGTGCGAGCAGTTAAAATACCGAACTATGTGTAGGTGCTTAATAAGGGGTAAACAAAATTTCCCCCGGTTAAATTGTGTAGGACATTCGTGACAGTGTGGCCAAAACAAGTAATCGGGGCATTAATTATCAACCACATATGCAAAATTACAACTTCATGTGTAATTATACAAATGACATATTGAATGAAATGGGAACGCTCATCTTTCCCCATTAACCCATGGATGGAGCTGGGGACGGTAGGGGCCGTCCTCCAAAGAAAGGAAAAAAAAGACTCTCCTATTATGTTGAAAAAAAAAAAAATGCTATAGCCTTGCCCCGCTACAGTATTTTGAAAATAAAAAAAAACAAATAGTAGTAAGCTTTGATATTCCCCGAGCTCTGAAAGCAGGGTGTATCAGAACTAGTCCTAACGTTTTTGAGGTTTGTGCTTAACTACAATTATTTGAAGGGAATTAATTTTGGCACTCCTTTTTTATCTAACTTGCACAAGTTTACCAAAAATTGCCTTGCAGGGGAGTGCCATTAGAAAAAAGGGGAGTGCCAAAATCACTCCCCATCTTTGAAGTACGTATGCATACCAACATTATAAAAAAAATCAATTGTAAAGCCAGAGGTTGAAAATATACCAAAAAGTAAAATTTGAGGGTTAACATTGTGAATATTCAATTGTAATAAACTTCAAAGTTCAGAGTAGCATGTTTCAATGGCCATAAGAAAGCCTATGAAATGTGTAAAGACTAGACTCCGCAACAGGATAGAGGATGAACATGTAGCAAGTTTTTTAATCACTTACACAGAGAAGAATATTGTAAAGGGGTTTGATGTTGATTCTATCATTGATGCTTTTAATGATATGATAGAGCGTCGAGTGCAATTGAAGATTTCACGTTTTACAAGATAGATTGAGGTAAGTCGTTATTACTTTTGCAATCTGTTAATTTATGAAAAAGCATAATTATTTTATGTATAAAATGTTGCTATTTTGTACTTCTTTTTGAGTTTTAATGTATTTTCGCTATCATGCATGTTTATCTTGAAGGCCAATTCTATTTGCAACCCATAATTTCCTTAAGTAAACTATAGAATACCCTAATGTGTCTGACCATTTTATCCCTGAAATTTTCTCACCCCTTCCTACACTACAACCCTTCACCTTCCTCCCATCCTCCAACACTACAAAGTCTATAGTTTCCTCCACTACAAATATTAGAGATTTGACCAGGCTTGATATAGCTCTGATACCATATTAAATTTCTTGGAGGGTTCCAACCTAAAACCAATTGGTAAATATTAACAAGGCTTGGGTGGCCTGGACAGACGATGTGGGATTTAACACTCCCCCTCACGTGCAACTCGGATGCACGTGGAGGTACGAATTGAGGAGATTGAAAGATTTGACTCGGGCGATAGAGATTTGACCACATCATGAGGTGCGGCCACCCAAGACCTAGTTTTGATACCATGTTAGATTTCTTGGAGGGTTCCAACCTAAAACCAATTGGCAATAGGTGGAGTAGCCTCTAGAATTTATTAACCAGGCTTGGGTGGCCTAGATAGGCAATGTGGGATTTAACAACAAATCACTCAACTCTTCCATTTCTCAATGGAAAAGCAATCACTAGTGTTGCAAATTTGGTGATTTGAAAGCCAAAACCTTGCATAGAGGGCTTCTCTGCTGGTGGTGGAGTTTACAGGCAGTGGTAGAGGACTCAAACAGTCACATGAGGTGGGCTGTGGAGGGAGGTGCTATAAATGGAATTGGGTTTTTCTTAGAAATGGTAAGAAAATTTTCGGATTTTTATTTGGGTTGTACTTGATCAGTTGTTTTAAGTAAAAATTGAGGTATGGTTATATTTAAAAGTGAGTTTTATTTAGAAAATTGTGGGTTGCAAATAGAATTGTTGGTTATTTACTCTCTTTTTTTGTCATACGATATATACACCATCGGGGTTAGTGGGGAAGTTAATTAGTGAGCTAAACAATTAAAGGAGGTTCAATGTCTCTTCATATACTTGAACCCTAAACCTCCCATTGAGGCAAAGGTACAATTAGATGGACTAGAAGCTATATCAGTCGGTTATTTATTTATTGTCCATATTATATTTATTGATAGTTTAGTTTAGATATCATAGGGGCATTTGGGATCCTATCTTTATGTCTTTTTGCATTTTTTTAACTTTTGATTATGGCCAGAATGTATTTTATTGAATATGTAAAGTGTTTGAGAGATATATATAGAATGCATTCTATGATAGGAGTAGTGTGTTGAGAGATATTGCAAAATGCATTCCATAGGTTTTTTGGCTAACCAAAATAAGAAAAATGAAAAGTCAACAGGCTCCTCTCCCCCTACTTCTCACTTTTCTTCTCTTTAGGCTTGCTTTGGCAAAAAAAAAAAAAGCAATAAACTAGTTTTTTGGTTTATTTGTTTTTTCTTTATTCAAAAAACTTTACATTTGTTAGTTTTGCGTCAAGTTTTCGTGGATTATCGATTTGTCTCGACGAGACGAAGCAAAAAAGTATAAAATTATGATCAAAACTAAATTTGTTTGAATATAGCCAAACTATGTGGATTATTAGATTAATTCTGGCTAAAATAAAATAATTTTGACCATAATTTTGGGAATTGATTTTCACACTTCCCAAATTGTTATTCACACCCTTGTTTTTGTCTTTTAGTGAAGTTTTTATAGGTAAAAGGTCCACTAGAAATAAAAAAGGGGTGTGGATAACAATTTGGGGATGTGAAATCACTCTCCATAATTTTTTACTTTTTAGATTTCTCTCGTCGAGAGTCTCGAGACAAATCAATAATCCACGAAAACTTGACGCAAAACTAATAAATGTATTATTATTTTTGAACAAAGACAAAACAAATAACCAAAAAACTGGTTTATTAATTTTTTGCTAAAGCAAGCCTAAACTAAAAAATTAAAAACTCATTGATAACTCATTTTTGATATGTTCACCCAGACACCTAAGAAATACTACTAAAAATGGAGTAAAAAACAACTATCCAAATTCCAAACAAACAAATAACTAACGGGATACTGGAATATTCATGAAGTTCCCACACGATCACCACATACAAAAAAACACCACAGAGGATCCGAACCCACTATATAAAAGCTAATAGGGTTTAAAAGAGAGACTAAACCCAAAAGTTACTCCTCCGGCTAGGGTTTAAGAGACCCCTCTGATTTCACCAATTGAACTTTCGTTGAAATCCAATCACGTTTCTTCCGATTAATGGCTTTCTGGGGTTAGTGCTCTCTCTCTCTCTCTCTCTCTCTCTCTCTCTCTCTCTCTCTTATAAACTGTTTATACACAAATACATACATATTTCTATACGCTATATATCGGATTGATATACTGTGCTTACCGATTGAGGTGTTTGTACGGGTTTCCAGGGGTTGAGGTTAAACCCACAAAACCATACACTCATTCATTTGATCGAGGGAGAGGAAGGCTGCACATTTCTCAGGTACTTAATTTGTCGGAAAATCTTGCATTTGCTTGTAGATCTTATTATTGGGCACTTGAATTGAATTTGTTAGGGTTATGTATGAATGATGAATTTGTGCACCCTTCTGCATTGTTATAATTTTTTTTTTTTGGGTCAATCTGGGCATGGTGGTGAAGTCTGAGAGTTGGGGGTCTGCTCAGGTCTTAGCTTTGCAATCTACCAGGTGCTATCCACTATTATGGGGTCAGTTCATGGGAAAATTTTCTCCTACTTTAATTGGGCCCCATAAGTTGATGGTGGGATTGGTTCCTCATGATGTCGAGGCCCACGTAAGCAAGCCCGGGCACCCGAGTTATCAAAAAACATATTGGCTCGGTTCAGTAGTGAAAAATCTCGCAAAAAAGAATGGAATAATCGTAGTTTCCTCTCACCCAACCGTGGTAAGTATCACCATGGGAGTTCTTGTTGTGTGGTGATACAACCACGTGGTATCATTGTTATACACAATAACTACTTCAGAATTACAAGTATACCTAACTTTCAATACTTTGAAATCGTTTGTGTAGACTAATCAATGTGATATGACTTCCTAGGCAACATTGGGGATTGGCTCGTCTTCAACGAAGAGCTTGGTTCAGTGTAATGTAGGCAATAAGAGCCCTGTTTTCCTATGTGCTTTGTTGCCTGATAAAACGGAATCATGCCATTTGGATGTCGAATTTGAAGAGGAGGACGGGGTTGTCTTTTCTATTATTGGTCCTCGAAGCGTTCATCTCACTGGTTACTTTCGGGGTTCTGGTTGGCACTCAAATCTGAATGATGATTCGTATCCTTGTGTTTCTTTGGTAAATTTCTCTCTCTTGAGCCATTACATCTATCTATCTTCTTTCACTAGCTTAGTAGTAAACTAGCAATGACACCAGCTGTACTATACATAGCGGTGAATTGTCACACTCACACCTTATCATGATTCTTAACTGCCATCTCTTGTTTTGGCATCTAATGAAAGCAGTTGCCTAAATTATCGTCACGATACTTGTGATGGGAATGTTTTGCAATACTGCATGAAATAGCTTTATTCCCAGAGCATATCCAACCATACTAGGCGTTTTGCCTAGTGAAAGTACACAAAAGATTGGGTTTTTCTTGTATTTTGACTGGCCACTTTTTAAACTCTATTTGAACTATCCATCCAGTCTTAACTTAGCATGAGTCATGATGTGGCTAATGTTGTGGGATTCTTTCATTAGAGATGCTATGACTTGGTTGAATTCTCTTGGACAAATGCTTATGCTTTTTTAGTTTAGTAGCAAACTAGCAAGAATGTATGTATTTTCCTTTACTTTGATGATAAAGAGAATCCTACGGGGAGGACATTGGAAACACAGAGACAGAAGCATCTAATCATTCCAGCGATGAAGACGAGTATGATGATAGTTTTATTGATGACGACAATCCTGAAGATTTTCCTTCTCCTGTTTCAAATGATGAAGGTATGTATTGTACATGACATTCTTGTCTCTCCCCACGTACTTTCTGCACACAATAGTCGCATGATTTCAATTTTGCGGGTGTGTTACCTTCGATTAGAGGCTTTCATGGACGTCATATATGTTTTGCACATAATAGTTTCTTGATAATTAATGCATGTGTTTATTTTGTTGATTATGATCAACAATAATATAGAGTATGCTGTATGACAACCCCCCTTTATATTGTTTGTTGGCGGGAGACTCAGGACTTGGGTGAGATTTGTGCATGATATTGCTATAGATGGCGTAATATTGAATCATTGTTCACTAGTTACAAACAAAATGTGGTGTAATCTCGTCTGGTATCAATTCAAGTAGATAACTTTTTTGCCAAATTACGGTTTACAGAGTTTATATTGCTGTATTCTATTGCTAATAAATCTTTAGTTTAGGCCATCATTTGTTTTCGAGGGTCTCCTATTTGATATACGGTGATCTTGATTCCAGTGGTTGGTGATGAGATGTTGGATACTAAGAAGCCAACAGAGAGGAAAGGCAGTCATAAGAGGCGAATTAGGAAGAAATACCAGTCTATTGAATCTGATGACCATAAATCACCACGGAAAAATATTATCAGTTGTTTCTCTGGACTGGAAAGTGAAGATGATGATAAATTCCCAATTTCATCCCTCTACAAAAGTGGAACAGCTGAAGATGGTCGCCCCCTTGGTAGAACAGAAGATGAAGGCACTATCACGAATCGTAAAAATCAAGCTGATGTTGTTGTAGGTGGCGAGTCGGAAAGTCTTGAAGCTGATATCCTTGATTCCTACGATGCCCCAAAAGATAAATTGCAGCATACAGAAGAAGATACTCACAGAGTTGGCCAGGATCTCCTCATGACAAATAGTCAGGATCAGAAGCCAGCTACTGATAAGTGGGTATTATTGCCTTATTTGTAGCTGTTGAACGTGTCCTATAAAAAAGAATTGAATCTTATTAGTAATCCTTTTTTTTTCTCTTCCTTTTTGCTTGTCCTCATTCATAAATTGAATGCTCAAGCAGGGGACTTGACCTGCCAAATCATTCTTTGCTCCCTTCTAATGATTTGGGCATTGAGAATCGCACAAAGTCAAAGAAGAAAAGGAAAGAAAGGACGAAGGAAGGGAAAGCACTAGAGTCTGGTGATCTTGAAGATTGCAAAACCCTCCAAGACAAAGCAGAGGATCAGAAGCCAGCTACTGACAAGTGATTTCCTTTTAAATGTTGGATTTTGTCGATAAATATGGTTCTCAAGTTTGAACGTGTCTATCGTGGATGATTTATCTAAACAGGGGAAGTTATGAGTTGTTGCCTTGCAGTGAACCTGGCTCAGAAAATGGTGTGAAGCGTAAGAAGAGAAGGAAAGAATTTGCTGTTGAGGGAGTATCTGTTGAAGGTAGTGCAAACGATAATGATGTCTTGAAAGAGGATACAACAAAACAGAAAGAAGACAAAAGTGGAGATGATCATCCCACAAGTGAACAAGATCAGAAGTTGTCCGATATTAAGTGCGTATTCTCTCTCGTAAAACATGTTGAGGATGTTTGGAGCCCCTCTGCCTGTGTTTTCATTCTTGTATGATGCATTTTCTGGTTGAATTTCCTATGTTATGTGTATAGCATCATATAGAGCACTAGAAATTGCCCGTGACGGCACGACATGTTTTTTCCAATTATATTTCCTTTTTAATCATTTTTTTCAATTAAAGTTAAAAACACAGTTCAAAGAAATATACCAATGGGTCTCTCATGAACCAAATAAGAGGAGTTGAAACCAATAGAAATGTATAATGGAGAGAGAGGGAACTTGGATCTGGGGAGTGCAAAGGAAGCTTCTTCATCCTACACTTCTAAGATCCAACGGCAGGAAAATAGGGAAGCATAATGGACGGCCGTGATTTATGTGTGTCTCTCAGCCAATGGGAGCTTGACACACACACAAGTTTTCAAAAACACTGATGCTCCTTATTATATAGATTTGCGCCCCTCCCAGTTTCATTATCCCTCTTAATTGGACCCTTTTAAGTTTTTGGTGGAAAAGTTCACTTTGCATTCTGTGCAGGAGTGTTGACATTGATTCCCATCAAGTAGCGGATGGAGATCAACCTGGAGACAAGAAAAGTAAAAAAAAGAAAAAGAAGAGTAAAAATCGGGAGTGCGAGGATATTAATGAACCTTTATCGACCTTGGAAGGAAAAAACAGGTCCAGCAAGGTATTTGAGGACAGGAATGTGGAAGCCAAGCCATCTCAAGCAAGGACCTTGTCAAATGGGTTGGTCATTGAAGAGTTAGGAAGGGGTAAACCTGATGGAAAAGTAGCTGCTCTAGGGAAAAAGGTAATTCTTGAAGTTCTTTTTTGGTTTCTCGACTGGGTAAATAACTGTAGGCGGGCAAATGTCACGCTATGTTGTCTGTCAGGTGAATTGCTTTGGAGTTTCTTTGTTTCTCTCTTTCCTCTGTTGAATTAATTGTCTTTTGGCTGGCTTAGGTCACAGTCCACTACGTTGGCAAGTTAAAGGAGAATGGACAAACATTTGATTCAAATATTGGCAGTTCTCCCTTCAAATTTCGTCTCGGTACTATCTTGGCTAATAACATCGTTGTCTGTTAATATATTATCAGCTAATTAACCTTGTTACCCTTCTCTATTGTCTCATATAGGTGCTGAAGATGTTATAGAGGGATGGAATGTCGGACTTGATGGTGATTTCCTCTTATAACCATTTTTTAAGCGTTTATTTTATGGATTTTTGTTATTTTCACTACCATATAGGTTTATATTGATGCTCATACATGAATGGTTCTCAGGCATGCGAGTTGGAGACAAAAGAAGGCTCATTATCCCTCCATCCATGGGGTATAAAGATCACACTTTATTTGTTTTGAATACTTCAAGTCCTGTTGCAAACATGTTTCCTGCCTCCACTCTATTGGGTTAACATTTCACTTCTTTGTGATGCAGATATGGGAGTCATGGAGCTGCTGGTGAGAATATACCTCCAAACTCTTGGCTAGTATACGAGGTTGAATTGATTGGCGTTCACTGAGGGTTTTGCTGCATTGCTGTTACTATTCGTCTTGCTCTTCCTTTTTGTTAAACAAAATGTAAAAATACTGACAGAATGGCCGATCCCCAAAGAATGTGGGGTAATAGTCAAAATCAGGTTTTGAATACGAGGTTATGGTGAGAAACTTGTGTTGACATTATTGGACCAACTCCGGAGGCAAAGTTTTTTGGCCTCTCTTTAACCCTGAAGAGTTTGGCGACGAGTAGGTTTACTGATCTTGTCGATATAATGAGAGTCCATCTAGTAAAGCTAGTATTTTTGCACGTGTTGTGGATTTCTCATTTTTCTTCTGCTTTATGGAAATAGAATGGCTGTTACTCGTGGGAAATTGCATCATCCAATGCTCTGGCTCAATGCTTATCAATTTGCAATTGAGTTAGCTATTTCTCTCTATTAACGCTGCATTTACTTACAAATGTCTTGCTTGACAGAAGCATGTTGTTTGGTTTTTGAAACTTGAACGAACTAAATTTATTCCATATTGCCAAACAACATGAGATGGTTCGTTCAAACTTCCTGTCTGAAAGCAATCAGATGAAACTGTAATGGATTACTTCTAGTCAAACAAAACTATGTTTCTAATTGGGATCCAGTGTTCAGTAGAGAAGAATAGTCAGGTGTTAAATGGTTGGCAGTGGAGGGAGGCACCATATGAGACAGCTTGTGGTGAACACAAGAAGAGGCACCATACGAGTAGGTTTTGAGAGTCAAAAAGTATGCAGGTTTCAACTTCAATGAATGGCGGAGATGCTACCTGTCTACCAGTCAAAGGTCAGGGATATGTGGAAGGACCAATTAAATGGTGACACATGTCAAAATGATGCAGTTATTAATTTATCAAGTCCGACTAATCAAATTATGCCAATTGGTGAAATAAATTTTATATCTCCTTATATATAATTATCTTTCTTAGAATAAACAAGAAGAAAGATATTTATTAAATTCTAATTATTTTCCTTTAAATCAAATAAGGAAATAATTAGAGACATAACTATGGAAATAAATGCAGTTTGTCATAAACTCTCCATCTCACATCTCTATAAATAGAGGTGACATCTCTCATATTTTACACACATTAAAGCTTCCATCAGACACATTTAAGCATCAAGGGCTCTAAAAATTAAGCCTCGAAACTCTTCAAAATTCCTTCTAGTCATCAAGACATTTTGAAGGACTTCAAGGCTTGATCTTTAGAGCTCTTGATCGGTATCAACCGGTCGGTACTAATAGCAAGGTTCCGTTCAGATCGTCAAAGATAGATTGAGATATTGAGAATCATTTACAAAAATGTATCCTCGTCAATATCAGCTATTGGTATTATTGGAGTTGAAAATAAAAAAATGATTTGGGTTCACATGGTGAGAATCTTGGTAACTGTTTTTGGAAATAAAAGTCTTGTGGATAGATTCGATACGTCCCCACCTTTAGATTTTTTTGAACATTTCCACGATTTGGGTAAGAAGAGAATCAAACAGAAGTTAACAGAGCTCATGGAAAAAGACTGAAAGAAAACCACTACTGCACCTTTCTGGTGCATTCTGCAGAAAGCAAACCTCAAATTGTCCATATTTGTTCCTGTCTATAGAAAAATAATTGCTAGCTACACCGAACCGCTCTAAAACTCTTACCCAAAAAAATAATTGGTGCGCAATTTTTCGTAGGCCTCAATCCACTAACTCAAAAAGCCAAAAATTAATTTATTGTATTTTTTACACAGGTCATCCCCTCACATTACATCACATAAAAAATCACAAAAAGCCAACGCGTTATTTGAGCTATCTCATAAAAAAACCAAAAAACTAAAAAAACCAAGTTAGCGGAACACCCCTCAACTTCAATTTTTCCAACTTCTTTAGTACTCTCCATAAAATTGACCGTAAAAAAAATACGGTACTGTTTCACTACTACAATAAATTTGTGATCTTTATAATTTAATTAGGGTTTTAAAATAGTGATTGATCGGACCATTATTAAAAATCTTCAAGATTCAATCGCGGTTTGTGTCTTTGATTAAATGTATGTCCAAACTGATAATATATTGTCCACTTTTGTCTTCTCTCTCTATCATGCACAATTCAACCCGTGAACCATTTTAACCCATCCAAATTCACCCATTTGCCACCTCTACGGTCATAAGACAAGACACATTTCCCTCTTCCCTTCCCCATCTCTCTCGAACTTACAATTTGATGCTTCTAAGCTAGCTTCAGCTAGACTCATCGAATGTGTACACTACAGGGAAAAAAGAAAGGTTAACTACATGGAAGAATCACATTATTGTTATTATATATGAAGATTGAATTGGGCTTTTGAAAGGACGATAAGGATTAATGGAGCAAAATGAGCATTACCTCATTCTAGTGACACAGTGCTCGCATGCCGATTTAAAAAAAAAATGTAACACTATTTTTTTTAATATTTTTATTTCGAGAACTATTTTAATTCACGTATGTGCATACATATACAAATATATATATATATATTTTTTCTGAACGGCACACACCCCATACAATTACATCAACTCCCTTGCTTTGCATCACCCATCAAACTTCTCCCATGTTGAACCATTTATAGCCATACTCTTGCCCTAACCGGGGTTGTTTCCCATTTGCTAAAATAAACTCATTCGCTAGAATCAACTAGATTTTAGCAAATATGCTAAAATCAACTCAACTCATTTGCTAAAATCATGTTTGATTTTAACAAATGGGAAACAACCAATAAAAAACCAACGTACATCACTTGCGAAAATTAACTCAACTCATTTGCTAAAATTATGTTTGATTTAAACAAATGGGAAGCAACCACTACGAAGACAACGTACACCACTTCCTACCGATTTCCTCTAACCTCTGAAACCCATAAACCCCCATCCCCAATTTCATACTATATTTTTGGGCTTGAGAAGTCAGATAGAGCACAAATGACAAAACTATTTTCCTTTTCCTTTGTATTATCAAAGATTTGGGTGCAAGTTGAAAGATACTCCATCAATTAATGGAGTAGGCAACAAGGGGGCACCACCGATGGTGGTAGTTTGGTGGGCAGGGTGTCTCATATTCTCAGGGAAGACTCGATTTCGAGTTTTGCTAGTGGCAATGGATTGTGGGGATACATACTTATGTTCACTTGTACCTAAGTGGTGCCGTAGTGATGACATGTCCTCACAGACCGTAGCTATGGATCGAACTGGACACTCCACTAGCGGGTCAGAAACTCCTATGGTCTCGCACAAGGAGAGTTGCTACGTGGTTGCACTATCCCACTCTTTTTTCGATAGAAAAATAATGGACATTCAACTGGCGGGTCAGAAACTCCTATGATCTCACCCAAGGAGAGTTGCTACGCTGGTTGTCTCATCCCACTCTTTTTTCGATTAAAAAAAAAAAAAAGCTACCAATATTGGGTCCCACTTGCCATGCATAAGTCTTTTGTCTCCACACATGGCCTCCACTTTTTCCTTGTCCCCATGTGAGAGACCAACAACAACACAGTTACGAACGATTGACAGCAACAGTCCTCTTTGCGTGTGGATCACAGGATATAGGTACTCCCGAGCAATTGAAGAAAAGAGCATTGAGGTAATGCCACTAACTTTCGCTTTGTTTGATTTGTGTTTTGGAGAAGTGTTTTTGAAAAATTTGGAAAAAGGTAGAGAGAGAAATGAGAGTAATAATTGTGGAGAGAGAAAAAAGGAGGAGAGAGATAGAGTGAGAAATGAGAGTAATGATTAAGGGTGTGTTTTTCAAAAGATAAAATCACTTGATTTTATCATCCATTCAACTCATTTGATAAAATGAGGTATTTGCTAAAATGAATTCACTGTAGATTAGAGAAGGACATAGTATGAATTCACGGATTTGCCCCTGGCCCCAAAAAGAAAGTACAATCATTACTCATATGGTGGGACCCCATAAAGAAAAGAAAGGGCAAAATGGTAAATGATGCATTGGGTGGTGATTTGATCACACTTAGATTTTATCTAATGGGAAAGAGAGTGATTTTATCAAGTGCTTGATTTTATGGAAAATCCCATAAAATCTAACGGAAAACTCGGCCTAAAAAGTTAGAGAGAGAAAAAGTGGGTCCCACCACTTTTTTGAGTTTGTTTCCAAAACATGTTTCTAAAACATGTTCCAAACAAGGTGTTTGTTTTTTTGATTTTTTTATATGAGAGCTTAAAATACGTATTGATTTTTTATGATTTTTTATGTGATGTATTGTGAGGGGATGACTTGTTTCGAAAAGCGCAATAAACTAGTTTTTGACTTTTTAAGTTAGTGGAACGGGGCCCGAGTGAAACTTCCTCCCACTTTCGGTTTTGCTTCTTCATGTTTTGCCTCATGTAGAGCAATGATAGGTGATACTCCTTAAAATTAATTTTGTTATTTTGGCTTGTTTTTTTCTAGTTAAAAATATAGAATTTGATAAGGTATAGTACCCAAACACCTCCGGTGGAGAGTAATGGCTCGTCACACCTCTCCAATATCTATAAGAGATTCTACTGCATTTACGTTGGGTACGAACTTGGGCTTTGTCCAACCAAGTTGATCCAACCTCTCATTGGTAGCTAGTTATAACTTCTTCGTCTCGTAAAATTAGTCCCCTATAAAATTACATCCAATTGTTGGGGTGCAGACAACCTTCAGCAACAGCCAGGACCGCGTCTAAGGGAATTTGTAGCGCTACCAAGGTTTTGGTGTAGCGCTACTTTTTGTCTAGCTTGTGAACAGAATGTTTTGTAGCGCTACAGGTGTTTCCCTGTAGCGCTACCGAGAGCTTAGTTTTCCCCTTTTAGGGTTTTGCCCGGCTGCGTGTGTTGGTGTGATTGGAATATTGTGTATCAGTTTTTGCAGAGCGAAAAACTGTGTGAGAGGCAAGAGAAAACCAATCTCAGAGAGATTGTGAGAAGACTTGTACTCATTGATTCGATTTCATAGTGGACTGGTGTGGCTCCCGTGGTTTTTCCTCGCGT
>JAXBDA010009060.1:0-13373 GCA_036023075.1 Gaultheria prostrata
GAAGCTCACTTTTCGGGTGGTGCCTGTGATTGTGCTCCTGGACGAAAGGTAATCTTAATTGGGCGAGGCCGTGGAATAGTTTGTTCAATGTTTAGAGTGCGAGGTCGGGCAGGCATCACTCTAAATGAGCATGACGACGGAGATATTGATTTTCAGGGAATTTTTCGCTCTAGTATTTTGGGCTTTTTGTATGATTTCTTACAGGATTTCAGGAAGTTGAAAAATCAGCGGTTGAGCCACCACTAGCTTGGGTAAAACTAAGGTAGGAGCACCCTTTCGCGTCATAGCTGCAGACCTGCACTAGAATCAGTAGTTGGTAAAGATAGGCGCAACCCCTTTTCATCCCTCTCGGTCGGTCTACCTATCAGAGTGCTCGGTTAGTGGTTCGTCCGTTCTTTACATCTCTTCCTTACCTGCTAGGGGGCCTAGGGTTGTTTATTGTCAGGCCATTGATAGATGTTCTTTACGTGGGGAGGATTACCCAATCCTGGTCAGTTTCCCGGGTTCCGATCTATTCGGCGACCCCTACCCCTTTCTCATTTCTTTTTGACTCTGTTATGTGACCTTCTTCACAGGATAAGACAGCGAGGAAGCTGCTATGTATAACAAGCACCGGGCAGAACTATATCTATATCCAGTGCTTTAGTTAAGCTATCTTTTTCCCAGTGTGCCTATGATGTAGCACCAGGCGGATTGTTAGCTAGTGTAATTCAGTAGGTACAGGGTTCGGACCTTTCGTTCTCTATCAATTCCATTAAAGGCAATCTCCAGAGGTTCCTATCTCAATCTCTGAAGCAGTTTGAGCTACCCGAAAGGATTCTGTCCATCAATCCGATTTTGTTCACATTGAAGGTTTGAAGGAATCGAATCAATAGTGTAAGAAGGGGACAAGGAATGAGGGGGAAGACAGAAGGTTATGAAATAAACAGGAAAGACCAGATCAACCAAACCAGTCTCTCCCGGGCGAGCTCGACTGGCATGGTAGCCAAGTTTGACACATATGGATGCCCAGAATAGGGCAAAAATACGTAGGGGTTGAAACCCGTTGTGGAAGTGCAATGTGCGGACCTAAGATAGGTCAGGGAGTCCTGACTGGAACCGGACTTTATAAATATATATATAGGAAGAAGATCCTATAGGGGCTCCCTTACATAGCTTATGTAAGAGATTTTTCGTTCGAGATTGAATTTCGACAATCCGAACCGTTAGATGTATTTAGAATGTGTTTTTAAGATCTAACGCTAGCATTCGTAAAAAAAAAATACCCGAAAGGGCTTGATCCAAGCATTTTTCGATAAAAACGTTATACATAACGTTTTTTTAAAAACAGATTGGATCAAGCCCTACCGGGTATTTTTTTTTTTACGAATCCTTGTTGGACCTTAAAAACATGTTTTAAACACATCTAACGGTTCAGATTGTCTCGGATCGTTGAAATTCAATCTCTAACGAAAAATCCCTTACATAAGCTATATAAGGGAGCCCTTATAAGATCCTCTTCCTATAAATATATATATATATCTATCTTATATCTCTAACGAAAAATCCCTTACATAAGCTATGTAAGGGATTTTTTGCTCGAGATTGAATTTCAACGATCCGAGACAATCCGAACCGTTAGATTTGTTTAAAACATGTTTTTAAGGTCCAATGCGAGGATTAGTAAAAAAAAAAATACCCGATAGGGCTTGATCCAATCAGTTTTTGAAAAAACGCTATGTATAACGTTTTTATCGAAAAATGCTTGGATCAAGCCCTTTCGGGTATTTTTTTTATGAATCCTCGCGCTAGACCTTAAAAACACATTCTAAACGCATCTTCGGATTGTCGAAATTCAATCTCGAACGAAAAATCCCTTACATAAGCTATGTAAGGGAGCCCCTATAGGATCTTATATATATTTATATATATATATAGTAAGGGCTCCCTTATATAGCTACGGTGCAGGATTTTTTGTTCAAGATCAAATTTCGATGATCCGAACTGTTAGATGTGTTTAAAACATTTTTTTAAGGTCCAACACGAAGATTTGTCAAAAAATAATACCCGGAAGGGCTTGATCTGAACATTTTTCGATAAAAACGTACATATACATTTTATAAAAAAGTGCTCGGATCAAGCCCTTCCGGGTTTTTTTTTTCAAATCCCTGCGTTGGACCTTACAAACACGTTTTAAACACATCTAACGGTTTGGATCATCGAAATTTGATCTCGAACAAAAAATCCCGCACCGTAGCTATATAAGGGAGTCCTTACTAGAAATGCCATACGACCAGCGATGCTTTACGGGACTGAATGTTGGCCTGCTAAGAAACAACAGGTGAGCAAGATGAGTGTAGCGGAAATGAGAATGTTGAGGTGGATGTGTGGTAAGACTAGACGAGACATGATTAGAAATGAAACGGTTCGTGTGATGGTAGGTGTAGCTCCTATTGAGGAGAAGTTGAGGGAAAATAGGCTAAGGTGGTTTGGGCATGTCTACCATACACCTGTAGATGCAGTAGTTAAGAGAGCGGATACAATAGTTTTGGGTAGTAATCCTATGGGGAGGGGAAGACCTAAATTGACATTAGATGCGGTTGTGCGCAAGGATACGAGTATAATGGGTTTGAGTGAACAAGTAGCCCCTGATAGAGCTCAAAGTAGCCCTTGATAGAGCTCAATGGAGAAAAATGATTCACGTAGCCGACCTCAAGTAATTGGGACATAAGGCTCGGTTTGGTTAAAACTTTAAAAATTAATAATTACAGTTTGACCCCACAAAAAATTTAAAAATTACAATTTGACCCCTGAAAATTTTAAAAATTACAGATTGACCCCAAAAAAATTCAAAAAAAATATAGTTTGCCCCTTCCGTGTCCTCTCCATATCCCCACGTGTCCCCTACAAAAAATTCAAAAAAATTTGGGGACGCCACGTGGCATGTCCCGTACATGTCCCGCCGTGTCCCCGTGTTCAACACTCCGATACGGCGACCTCTAGTAGTTTCGGTGCTTCATAGGCGGTGAGAACATTTAGTTGAGGTGTTACAGTTGGGATATCCAAAAAGTGTACATCTCTGATAAAAATTACTGACTTCTACATCGGAGTAATTTATACGAATTCTTGTCTAATCTGTTATAAATTTCAATTTCTGTTTCTGCTCTGTGGCTAATATTCATTGTACTACACTAATTTAGTTAAAATAATCTTTCAATAGTCCATTGTTCTTTTTTCTTAATGTGATTCACTGTCATCATTTGTCGTCGTCGTCACTTATTGCTCCTGTTCACTGAGCAAACACCAAAGCTACCCACTAGGTTGATCACATGGGAAATGGGGCTTGTCCAGCTCCATTCACTAAGTAATTCCTAAATTTCCGTCCTAATGTCATTGTTCCTGCTTAAACATATGCAACATATTTTAGCTGTGGCTATCTCCATTTTATATGACTTGTTTTTTATTTGTTCCTAAATTGTCTATGCAATGAACAGGCAATTGTCTTCAGATATGAAGATTACAACGGTTTGAGTGTACCTCTTCCAGCTGTTGTGCAGGTGAGTAAGAAACTCATCTCTTGATGATGTTGATGGTTCATTATATAGTGACCAGTTTGGTCTGGTGGCTAGTGGGTGAATCACTGTCCACAAAATCAAAGTTCAAGGATTGTCGCTCTTTAAATGGCCCATCACCAATAGTTTGCTAGGATGGAGTTCCTAACTGCAAAGGAACTTCTATTTTGTTCCTAAATGACTTTGAAATTGATCCGATATAGTTTTTGACTCGTATGATTTGATCACGTCACTTGTTCTTCCACCAAACACATAGGAAGCCAACTTTTGGTCATAATAGTGGATTGGTGTCTATTGATGTCTGTGTACCACGTGCAGGTGTTTTTTGTTTCATACACAATCAAGTATAAGTTGCATGGAATGTCCAAAATCTGCACCCTTATTAAGCATTAAAAGCATCTCTTGCATCCTGAGAGCAAGAGTTACTCCCATCAAGTTTTACGTCTAAGGTAATTAGTTTGGCTTTATTTGTCTGGAGAGCAGACATTTTAAGACGATGAAGTAGTGATTTCAAAAGCCTAATGAGGGCCTGTGGCATATGCTTAAGAATGGATAACAAATTCGAGGCCGATAGTGTTTTAATAGCAGTACTGGTTCCTGTTCATAGATGTTATGTAGATATACCGATGTATGTACATTTTTTCCAAATATTCTGTGTTCATTGAAGATTGGCCTCTGTAAATTTCCTTCTCAGACGTACCCTTCTTGTTTTTTATTTTTGCTTATCAAATAGGTTAAATGGGTTTGTACTTTTTTAGTTGTGAAACATGGTCCCAATTTTTTTGGCCATAAGCCTATAACTGACATTGAGTGTCCTTTTCCCAAGTCACGTGTCTGTGCCCTAGCATGGTTGTGAAAGGTATTTGCATATGCTGTTATCCTCTGAATAAAGGAACTTGTGTTACAGCTGAATAGCGTGGGTCTCTTTTGTGGAATGAATGATGAAACTAACTTGAAATGCAGGAATATGTGGATCACTCTTCTTCTATTTTCAAATTCTATGTCTTGGGTGAGAAAGTTTTTTATGCAGTTAGGAAATCTACGCCTAATGCAGATAGCTTGATAAAATTGTCTGAGAAAAAAGATGGACTCAAGCCTTTACTCTTTGACAGGTTCCATATACTTCCCCTTTAACTTGCTTCTCTATCTACTCATTGGCTGTGTGTATTTTATTGTGGAGCATGTATGGAGCACCCATAACCCCGTGGTTTCCCCACAGCTTAAAATCTTTACCTACTTCTAAAGAAAACCAGCATCAAGAAGATGGGAACTGCCAGAATGGAAAACATGAGATTGATATTCAGCTGGTGACTGATGCTGCATGCTGGCTTCGAAGAGTGCTTGACCTTACCATCTTTGGTTTCGATGTTGTTGTGAGTAGCCAGTTTTTACTGACAACTCTATTTATAGCAGCTAGCAGTTTGGCAAAATAAAATCACCAGACAGAGTGAACTATATGGGAGTATTAACTATTGTTTTATTTGCTTATGAAGAGAGTTTCAGTCATAGAAAGAAGAAATGATAAAAGAAAAAGGGAAGAGAACGACCAAAAGTTTTCATGTAAGAGGGACGGTCAAGTACTCTATGATACAAAATCTTGGAAAAGACCAAAAGTTTTCATGTAAAAGGGTGAATTAGTTGCTCTATGATACAGAATACGGATCCTGTTTATCCACCAGTAAACAGTGACTGTCTTTGCAACTCCTGAAACCATGTACATAAAGATTCCCTTCTGAGAGGAAATCATCCTTCCCCTTTACTTCAACCTTTTCTGTATTATGTCACAAGACATCCGTTCCTCCATGAAACGGAAGCCTCTTCAGCCAATATAGTCTTATGTTTGCATGATCATGCAGACATGTGAGAAGGAACGAATACTCATTTGTTGGTTTATCTCATGAAAAGCAACAGATAATGAACATGTTTATCCGTATGTTCACAACATTATCTATATTTCCTGAGGCATTTGATTATGGATCCGATATATTTTCCCATGGGTGGATTGCGAAAGCGCGGACTCGGATAAGCATATATGTGTTGCATGAGTGTAAAAGTATATTCTGGAATACTTCTTCTAAGCATTTATTTAATGGACTATTTAACTGTTTCATCAAATCCTTGTTTCAGGCAGTTCTTTCTTTCCTTCTTGTCTTTCTAAAACCATTACATTTGTGATTCTCAGATTCAGGAGAACACTGGTGACCATGTCATTGTGGATGTAAACTATCTTCCATCATTCAAGGAAGTACCTGACAATGTAGCGGTACCAGCATTTTGGGAAGCTATCAAGAGTAAGTATGAGTTGAAAAAAAAAATGAAGTAACATCCTCCTCTTGAGTTGTATCAAGTTGAGACAGAGGAGAAGAATAAGAATTGTCTGTTGGGGTTGGAACATGTTTTGGCATGCGTCTTAATCTGTATGTTCAAGGAAGTTTTGCTTGAGTCGGACTTTTTTTGTGTGGATATGTACCCATGCATTTGTCTCTCTTGAATGACGCATGACCTTCCTTTGCGCTAATTGAACTCTTTTTCATTCACGTGTATAGAGTTTAGGAGGTTGATAGTTTTACGAATACCGAGTATGGCACGATTTTAGGATCCCTTTCTTTCAAACAATGACTCAAATTTCCACTTTCCAGCAGTTTCCACTTCCTCACAAATTAGTTTCACATCTATCCACTCCTGCATACCCAGATATTCAGGAATTTTACATGTATGCAATCAATGGTGGGTCGTGTTTTTCGACATTGAATGGAGGCAGAGATGCTCGGTAAAATCTCGCACATCAACCTTGAGGTTGTGGGCTATCATTAGTCAATCTACTCCTCCCAGAGATGCCTAATTGAGCAGAGATGCGTAATTGGGTCAGCTCAGCTGTGGTGTTTGGTCGATTATATGGTAATGGTAGAATCATAATGAAATGACCAGTTTATGTAATTTCATATTTATATCAAAATTAGGAATTGAAAATGTGGGTCTTGTATCGATTGTGGTGAACCCCCCGGGGTCGTTGAGTAGAAGGCCCAAATGTGCCTGTGATGGGTATGTGTATGTGTGAGAGACGGGAGAAGAATTTGGGGGTGTGTAGGGTGCCACGTGGCGGTACCCGGCATGCATCCTGACCGTCCAAAATATTTTTGGACGGTATTGTAAGAATTTGTTTAAAAATGCGCACCATTGATTATTGAGATGGACAGTTGTGATATGACGTTATGAGAATTACATCAGATATCACATTGTACTCTACACATCAAATTCTTCTTGAGAGACAAAGAGACACCCATAAGCATTACAAGTCAGGAATGTGATAAAGACCAAAGTTGGAGACAAAACAATCTTGATTATGAAACATATAGAAGAAAACCACGACCACGTCAGATATCACGTGGTGCTCCACATATCGAAATTCTTCTTGAGAGAAAGAGCGACACCATAGCATTACAAAGTCAGGAATGTGATTAAGACCAAAGTTGGAGACAAAACAAACTTGATTATGAAACATATAGAAGAAAACCCAAGCAAAATACACGCACAATAGATACGCATATCCATGTCCAAGCCATGGAAATCCAACCAGAAATTCCTTCCTCTCCATGGAGTTGCAGGCCCGAATTTGGGATACTTCAAAAGCCCGTGGTCGTGCAGCACGTAACATATGTTAATCTGTAGAGGATAGGAAAGACCATAATAGACGTAAATATGCAAAAAAATCATTGTGTCCATTACGCTCATTGTGCCTCTTAATTGAAACCAAGCTCTCAGTGTATAGAAGAACTTGTAAATGTACAAGATAACATCGATGAGGACGATGAGAGCACACTTGATACTCCTTCATTTGTTGGGCATCGATGTGATACGACATCATCTGTCCACCACAGCTCTCGAAGATGAACTCACCATTTCGCCGAAATCCCAATGGAAAGGAAAGGTCTAGAGGTCCGATAGTAAACTTTTTAGTCCAATTTACCTCAACACCCTGTTCATCCAGAACCCATATGTCAAACAACTTCTCCATCGAAAACATCCCCATTGGAAACACCCAACAGGCTAGGGCAAGGGAATCACCCAGAATGAAAAGTTCCTTCGCACTTGTATGCTCCATAAAGAAAACTTCTGGCAGGGGAATTTCATCGAACACCTCATCGGCCATCCGAAACCCAAGAAGTGCGTTGGAACGGTTCTTAATATTTGATCTCGCGTACCAGTAAAAATCCCCTTTCCACGATGCACCCTTAGAATAAGTGAAATTACCGAAATCAAAATCGGACTTCACGTCAACTTCCCTCCAAGAATCTGTACTCAATTCGTATATTTCAATTGGTCCATGAATACCTGACAAAACAAAATCTGGACCATGGAAGCCAAACTTAACCACTTTACAATCATTCGTAGATGGATCAAACCCAAATCCCGAAATAACGAAATAGTCTCTTGAGAAGATATTCTTATCAGAGGGTTCAGGAAGAACCCTAAATTCTTTCATTGAAGGGTTGCATAGCACAATGGGAGAGTTTACGCCTACTCTCGTGAGACAAACGATGCCTTTACAAGGACCCAAGAGTGCGAGGTCTTCAATATTTAGACCAGTGAAAGATAAATCAATATCTTCAACTGGGTTTTCTTTCGGGACAATGGACAAGAGTGTGCCGTTGTTAAGGAATCGCTTAACGAGGAGGCAGTCTGTGTTTTGGGCGGCGGCAATGGAGGCGGCGCGATCGTGGTGGAGGGAAACGAAGCTACGGTTTTGGATGAGAGTGTACCAGTTTTTGCACACTGATTTGAATCGAAGGAGGGATTTCACTGGAAGCCGAGATAGAATCTCGACGAGCAGGGCTTCGGGTAGCCATTCCATCGCCATTCTGAAAGGAAATGGAAATAGTGAGGGATGCCCCATATATATAGGAGTATGCAGTTTGGAAAAAAAAAATAGTGCTGAGGGCACGGCCACGTGGTGCCCAACACGCATTTCGGTTGTCCAAAAGTGTTTTGAAGAGAGAGAGAATGTGATAAATCTGGGAGTGAGAGATGTGCGCTCGGCATCACATATGATGATGCCCGCTCAAAACTGAAAAATTTCTCATGCATTCTTGGTTTTGGCACCGTTTCATTTAAATTATTTAATTGTGTTTTTCTTTGGTTTCAGAATATTTGTTAGTGTTTCAGAAAATTTCCAAACAAAAGGAAATCGAAAAAGTAAAAGATAGAATAAAAACATCAAACAAATTTCAAATTTCTTGGTAAATTGAGTTTTTCTTTTAATTTTTTAAAGTATGATTTGTGTTTCTTATTTGAATAATTTAAGTAAAATAATTTACCTAGTCAAGACATGTTCGAAAAGTCAAGTATTATTATTCAAAGCTAAAATACCCAACTAAACAAATAACTTGACAGAGTCTAAGGTCAACCTTAGATGTTCATGTGTATGTGGAGTGTGGATTTGGACCCTTTGGGAGCATTTGACTTAAATTATTTGATTTGTGTTTATTTTTTTGAAACAAAAGGAAATCAAAAAATTTAAATTGCTGGATAAAATTTAAAATAAATCAGAATCAACGCAGTAATTTTTTTTGTGGTTAATTTGTGGTTTTCCTGTATTTTTTGAAGTTCATTCATACATTTTTTTTTTATAGAAGTTTATATACCCTTGATCTAAAAAAATCTGATTTACCTAGTCAAGACGTGTTCGAAAAAGTCAAATATTTTGATTGAAAGCTAAGAACCCAACTAAAGAAAATAAGTTCAAAAAATCCAAGCTAAAAAAATAAGTTCAAACAATCTAAGCTCGCCCTAAGAATCGTATCATATGTGACTTATAACACCTGACAAGAGTGTGCCGCCGTTAAGGAATCGCTTAACGAGGAGGCAATTTGTGTTTTGGGCAGCGGCGCGATCGTGGAGGAGGGAAATGAAGCTAGGGTTTTGGATGAGAGTATACCAGTTTTCGCACACTGATTTGAATTGAACGAGGGATTTCAATGGAAGCTGAGAGAGAATCTCGATGAGCAGAGCTACAGGCAGCCATTCGAATGGAAATTGGGATGGATGCCCCATGTTTATATGCAGTTTGGGAAAAGAGGCGAGCACAATCTCGGCTGTCCAAAATACCCAGATTTCTCTCGCTCTCTCCTATTTCTTTCTCCTCTTTTTCTCTTTATAATTTGGACAATCCAAAATACTTTTATAGCTGAGATGTGTGCTTGGACACCACGTAAGATGGTGCCCGCTCAGCACTGAAGAATTTCTCACAGTTTGGGTTTTGGCACCATTTGACTTAAATTATTTAATTTGTTTTTTTTTTTTAACATTTGTTAGCTTTTCAGAAAATTTCCAAACAAAAGGGAATCGAAAAAGTAAAAGATAGAATAAAAATATTCAACAAGTTTTAAAATCAACAGATTTCTTGGTAAATTTGATTTTTTAAATTTTTTTAAAGTATGAGTCGTGTTTTTTGTTTCAATAATTTATATTTTTTTGGCCAAAAGTTAAATAATTTACCTAGTCAAGACGATTTTTTTGGGGGGTACTTAGTCAAGACATGTTCAAAAAGTCAAGCATTGTTATTCAAAGCTAAAAAATACCCAACTAAATAAAAAATTTGAAAGAGTCTAATTTATATTTTTTTTGACCAAAAGTTAAATCATTTACCTAGAACCTAGTCAAGACAAGTTCAAAAATTCAAGCATTGTTATTCAAAGCTAAAATACCCAACTAAATGAAAATTTTGAAAGAGTCTAAACTCAACCTCACGCTCGAATTCTTAATGCGAGAAAGATGTTCATGATTATTTATTCAACGATTTGCCCCTTGTTTATATGGAGGGTGGTTTTGGCACCATTTGTCTTAAATTATTTGATTTTATTTTTTAAAAAATTTTAGTTAGTTTTTTCAAATCTCAAAACTAACAGATTTTTTTTGGTGAATTGGTTCTTTTTCTGAATTTTTAAAAATAATTTATATATTCTTGACGTGTATATTTTGATTGAAAGCTAAGAACCCAACTAAAGAAAATAAGTTGAAAAAGTCCAAGCTAAAAAAATAATTTCAAACATTCTAAGCTCGCCCTTAGGGGTGTTTTTGGCTAAATAAGCCACTTGTTTTTTTTTTTTTTTTGTCTCTATTCAAAAAAATTCTACATTTGTTAGTTTCGCATCAAACTTTTGTAAATTATTGATTGATATCGATAATAGGAGGAAACGGGGTGGGTGTTGTGCACTTAGGTGCTATGCACCGTGTTGTGCATCCCTAGGCTGTCCGATTGTGTTTTGGACGGTTCGGATGTGTTTTGATTTTTTACCGATAAAAGTAAATCAAAACTAAATGAAAATTGCTGAATGCATTCAGGCCGTCCAAAACATAATCGGACGGCCGAGGAGTGCACATCACGGTGCATAGCACCCAAGTGACTACCTTACATGCGCACAGGCACACGCGCACACCCCCGCGAGGTGATTGCATAATAGGAATTGAAAAAGTAAAAAAAAAATAAAGCCAATAACTTATTTAGCCAAAATAACCCTTAGAGTTGTATCATATGTGACTTACAACACTTCAGACAGATATTCATGATTATTATTATTCAATTCTTGTTCTGCACTTAAACTCTTAATTTTCGCTCTTACAAATTTTAGTAGTCTGGAATGTGCTTAAAAGTTGTATCATGTTTGTGCTCTCGTTCATGCACGCAGACGCGCATTATATGTCCTGTGTCATACCCTATCCATATAATCCAAGTTGCGCTGAAGGCCTAAGGCCCCATTCCACTAACAAAAACCAACTTATTTAAAAAATCAAGACAGATTATTCTCTCACAATACATCACATAAAAAGTTATGAAAACCCAAAAAACCATTAGTTTTTTGTTTATGGAACACCTCATAAGTTTGCTCATTCCGTATCATGCAAACACTTTTTTTTTTTTTTTGTGTGTATTTACATGAGTGACAAGGAAAAAAAAAGTTGTTAAAGGTCTTTCACTGTGCGTATCTGAAGGGGTGCTCACTTAATATAATGTTTAGACTTCTAAGTCTAATAACTCAAACTTTTCGGGTTGAATCTATGTATTCTTTATTAGAGTAGGGCTTGTTTCATTCAAAATTTTTGAAAACTTACAATCCACATCATACGATGGATAACAAATCCAACAAACCAAGTTTGCATGATGCTATACCCCGTCAATCGGTCATATGTGACACACCTTTAACACAGCTATACACGAGAGAGGATGTCAAAGAACACAACTGCACATTGCTTATTGGGCAAAAAATAAGAGAGCACTTGATAATAATGTTTGTTAAAAATATATATGGAGGACATGGAAAAAATAAAAGCACTAAATAATAATGTTTCTATTAAGTACCTTAATTATCATTTGCCTTGATTATTATTATTATTATTATTATTATTATTTGGATGGTTTGAGGCTTTGACATGTGGTGCCTCTACTTTTTACATATCGAAACATTTATGTCCATGCTTATGAAAAATCATAGGACCATATTTTGAAAGTTTATCTTTTGAAAATATGTTGTAAGTGTTTTTCGAAAGAGTTCTCATTAATAAACTTTGAGATTTCGCGAATTCTTAAAAGCTAAAAATTAGACTAAATTAAATATGACAATACAAAAGCTAGCTTTCGGATGTTTTTCGGATCTGATTTTAAATTCAAAATCTTTTGGAGCTGCTTTTTGGTCCTGTTGCATCAAACATTGTTAATTTTTATTGTAGCATCGAAATGACCCAATTGCAAGAACGGAACTATACCAACTGAGCTACATCCATCGATCCAACTGGAGCATGCATGAAGGAGTCTGATGCTTTTAAGTCATCCACGTTCAAACACACAATCCCAACTGCCCAAACCTCTATCCTTGAATCTCTAAAACCCAACTGCCCATTCCACAAAATACCCTCATGCCCACTTCCAAAAGCACAGCTGGCATTTCCATTTGCTTCCCTCAGTGGAGGCGTGAGTTCGAGGCTTCGAGCACTATGAGGGGCACGGTCGGGATTCAGGGCTATGGATAACCCCTGGACTTTCTGTGCAGTTGAGTTTTACCCAAGACCGTGTTGGGTAGAACTCAACTCCAAAAGCTAGCTCATGAACAGGGCCAGCCCAAGGGTCTGGAGTGCTCTAGGCCTACTTAACAATAATATGCCCTTCACTCTTAACAATTTTTTTTAAAAAATGAAAACCACAGCCTTTATGGCTTAATTGGGTAAATTGGCTTGAAGTCTTTGATTCTGTCCCACATCGAATACTCATAGAAGTGAGAAGGCATCTTCCACCATAAAATGAGGGCTCTAGAGATTACTTGGGCCAGGGACCAATTGGGCCTTAAAATTTGGTATATATATTGGTCCTAAAAAGACTTTTAATCAATCCTAAACCTAAAAACAATTATAGACACCCCGATTTTGAATCCAAGATACACGCAAGCAGTCCCGATGATGAAAAAAGACCAAATGTGGACCACCTCGAGGGCTTGAACGAGGTTTGAAATTGTCAATACCCTCAAAGCTAACCTTAAACCTTTCAAAAACCATCAACCCAACCTAAAATGACCAAAGCACAAACCAGCATTTAAACCCACCTTGGGCGCCCAAGGTCACCTTGAGCGCCCAACCTTACCTTGGGCGCCCAAGGTGTGAACCAGTCAGTTACAGGTAGTGGCTGTAATGATGGGATTCTGCTGCATGTGAGCCATTATCCCCCTAAAACCCGGCCATTTGCTTAACCTACAAGCTTACTCTATCTCCCTAATTACCCTCTAACCCCTCCAACTATTCTCAAATTCAAATTACATTTCCCCCCCTTTTTCCTCT
>JAXBDA010009061.1:0-13368 GCA_036023075.1 Gaultheria prostrata
AAAAAATGATCAAGATACATGAAGCAAAAATATTAACTTAAAAAATTAACTATTAACAAACTATATATGTAATTACCCAAATTTGATACATTATAAGTTTAGTTAATTTTATTCAAACAAAAAAAAACAATTAGAAGAAAATTAGAACAAGAAGACTTAATTGTGTAGTTCATCTAATATCGAAGGGCATTTTAGTCATTTAACAATAAAATCTAACGGCGTTAGGGCAAACTTAACGGATTGGGGGAATCTGGATAATAGTTTGTAAAGTAAGGGAGGTTAGTGTAATTTTTGGAACCTCAGGGGAGATTTATGTATTTATCAGAAACCTCAGGGGAGGTAAGTGAAATTTACCCACTATTATTTCACGTAGCGACCTGAAAATATTTTGGCTACCTACCAGGTACCACGTGGTCAAGCTTACGTGTTATCCAAACATTGCATTTGAGCTATCCAAAAGTGTATTAGACAGCTGCGATTAAAATACCTTCTCTCCTCACTCTATCTCCTTTTTCTCTCTCCAAGTTCGGACCGTCTAAAGCCAAAATGGACGGTTTAGATGCGCCGACTAGGTACCATGTGGTACCCAGTGAAAATTGCTCTTAGGTAAAGAGGTGGAAAGAAAGAGAATTTTTTTTTTTAATTTTCCCTTCCTTTGTTTGGTTCTTAAAAAAAGGATGAAAAATATTCAAATTTTCATTTAATTTTCCTCTCATTTTCTCTTCAATTTTCTTTCTAATTTCATTCTTAATTATTTTCTCTTCTTTTCTCTTTCTTTCCCTAGGTTTCAAACAAACTCTTTACATTAATGAGTCTAGTCACGCATCATTGGTATCACAACCAAATTTACAATTAGATTTGTCACATTACCATACAAGTTTTTTAATTTTGATGATAGGAATGTTCACTTTATAGAGCACGTTGAAGATAATAAGAATACAAAAATTCAAGTTTATTGAATGTTGATAAATGTGTAATTAGAACACATTTATCTTCTGTGTGAGTTTTTTTTCTTTCTTTTCCGATCATGTATTATTGACATCTAATTAACCTACAGTTTGGTGCTCTAATTATTTTCGACGTGCTCTATCTGGCAAACATTTATGATCACCAAAATAATTGAGTCTATATGTGATGTGGCAAATCAGTTGTGATATTGATTGTAAAAATGAATGTGTGGTTAGGCTTTCCCGGCCGGTTCGAGTGACCCGTGGACAGTTCGAATGGTTTGACGGTTGAATCGTTGGGTTGATCCGGTTTTTCATTTTTAGACCGGTTTTGAAATAGGAACGATTTTGGGGGTTGACCGGACCGTGGCCTAGCCCTGTTCCCGTTCAACCGACCCGGTCGGTCCGGGTTTCAAAACACTGGTCCGATCAAGCTGTAATTTTACATAACAGTTAGATCGGACAAAGGGGTAGCCTGTATGGCAATAGCGAGTGAGCTTGAGCGCTCCTCCCTCCTGTACACGATCTCATAAGGTTTGAGTCCCGCCAATTGCAGCACTATCGTGGAGGGCCTTTGTCCATCTAGTACATAGTTGGTGTCGTAGTGACTGTCTGTCCTTCTGGACAGTAGCTATAACTCAAACCGGACATTCCACAGCGAGTCGAAAGCCTCTATAATCATGCCCAAGGGGGTTGCAACACTATCTCCCCTTAATAACTTTTTGACGTTGAAAAAAAAAAGGCTGCTTCGCTTCTAAACTATGTACACTCCCAATTTAGTCCTTGAACAATTTGATTGTCCATTTCGTCCACTCGCGTTAACGACATCCGGTTTTTTTTTTTTTACGGAAAACCATTTACACGCATCCGTGGGGCCCATTTCGGAGTCTCCTCACAAACAAATATGGGACGGTCATTAATTTTTAAAATATTTTCTAGTGAACAACTAAACAAAATGTCAAAATCTGCTCAATTGAATATCTCTAAGTGGTTGATCCGATCTTTCAATTTTTATAACTTGAAACACTTAATCAAAAATTGAATGTAACATCAAGCACTTAGAGTCACCTAATTGAGAATATTTTTTATGAGGTTACTTGAAAATATTTTAATCAATAAATAAATTGAATTGTTCATGTGAGACCTTAAAATGAACCCGTACAATATATGCACGCAAAAGAACATTTTTTTTGAACTGGGGGTGCGCAAAAGGATCTTCTCTCAACCGATCCAAATATTCTAAACGCAATTAACCAAATTAACCCAACACCATCCGAGTATATCCCTGTTTTGTTTTTGGTCCCATTGTCAACTCCTATCCCTCTTGTGACGGACTCAGGTCCTGCTGTGCCTTGGCCTCGTTTCGAGCTAAAAAATACTAGTATAATCTGAGATGTTTGATATATTTAGAATTAGAAGCAAAACGTAATCTCATGAAAGATCAAGTTAATCGGATATTCTTAACATAATAAACAAATCGCTTTTTATTCAGTAAAATAACAACAAAACAAATTTTAAAAGCACAGAGCAAGATTATTTGATTCGATTAATAAGTTCCTATTACACAATCGACTCGGTTTTTTAAAGTGTTATTTTCACGCGTATAACTCCAAATAGTGAACAATTTGAATCGCATTTTTGAGCTCGGGACTTGACTCGAACGTGAGGCCACAGGCTCTGTCCCAAGTCACAGCAGGCGGCTCTTTTGCCACCTCCCTCTCTACTTGGCGACAACTTCGAAGCTCCATTTCCACTCCCCCTCTCACTCCTTCCCTTTGCTTTCTCCGCCTCCCTCTCTCTCCAAAACCCTCTCTCTCTCCAAAACACTTCATTCTCTCTCCTCCATTCTTCCTCTCTCTCTCTCTCTCTCTGAAATCTTCACCCAACAATGTCACAATCCCTCAATTTCACCACCATCTCTCCCATTTCAAAACCCTTTCACCCGAAACCCTACTTACCTTCCTTCACACCCCAATTCTCCGTTAAATTCCTCCGAAAACCGATCACAGCATCTCTTGCGGATCTCAACAACTCCTCCGCCCCCACTCCGGTCCTCATCTCCCAATTCAACTGGTCCTCCTCATCGGACTCCACCTCGATCGAGGTCGACGCGGTGACGGAGGCGGAGCTGAAGGAGAACGGGTTCCGCAGCACGCGGCGGACGAAGCTAATTTGCACCGTCGGCCCCGCCACGTGCGGGTTCGAGCAGCTGGAGGCGTTGGCTGTGGGAGGAATGAACGTGGCGAGGATTAACATGTGTCATGGGACGAGGGAGTGGCATAAGATGGTGATTGAACGGGTGAGGAGGTTGAATGAGGAGAAAGGGTTTGCTGTTGCTGTTATGATGGATACGGAAGGGAGTGAGATTCATATGGGGGATCTTGGTGGTGCTCAGTCTGCAAAAGCTGAGGTAGTGTTTGTTTAATAGTCTCTGTTTTTCTCTATTGAGAAGTAATGGTTGAATTGCTGGAACTGAGTAAAGTAGTTTCTTTTTGTGATTTGGCATGGATAGGATTGATAAACGAACCGAACCGAACCTCCAAAACAATTGATTGTTCAAGCTTGGTTTGAAAACTTAACGATCTTTAAAATATGTTCGAGCTTGACTTGTTTACGAGCCGATCACAAATCAATCTCTAGTAGCTTGAGCTCAATCGGCAAAAGCTGAGGTAGTAGTAGTTTAATATATGTTGGATTTAGAAGCTGAGGTAGCAGAGCCAAGCTGATTTTTAGAATGTTCAGTTAGTTTGTCAAATTTTTAAGCGAATTCAATTTCAAACTTGAGCCCAAAAAAATTGATGAGCCGAGCTAGGCTTGAGTCGAGCTCGAACTTGTTCATGAGCCTTAATGAGCCAAAAGTATCACATCTCTATGCTCGGATCCTGGTCTAGAGCTACAAATAAATTTTTATTTGTATATAAATAGGTGCGAACATATAAGATGATTGTAATTGCTGGAACTAAATAAAGTAGTTCATTTTTTGTGATTTGGCAATTGGCATAGTAATAGGATTGACAAACGAACTGAATGAGTGAAGCAAAACAGTTGAACTTGAACAAGGGTGTTCAAGGTTGGTTTGAAAACTTAAAGATGAAATAAAATAAAATAAGATTCTCGCTTGGCTTGTTTATTTGATGAACTGATCTCAAACGAACTTTAATCAAGCCGATCATGAACCCATTTCGAGTAGCTTGAATTTTGTCATTATACGAACGAGCCAAGCAGTAGTGTATTGACTTGTTCGAGCTTAACAAGCTTCAAAAAGATGTTCAAGCTTGGTTTGTTTACGTCACAAACCAATCTCAAGTGAGCGAACTCGAGCTGTTTGGCTTGTTTATCAGCCTAGGCATAGAATACAAGAGATACAGTCTTGTTTATCTCTTGTTCAAATTTTGAGCAAAATTTACTTAAAGATACTGTTTGGTTTGCTGGAAGCCTGGAATGATGTTTGGAGGAATGGAATGATCATTCTTTAGCTCCCCAATGGAATTGCCATTTCTCTAAACTGGTGAGCGTTGAGCGATAATTATAGTTATGACGAGGGTTCTGTCGATTTCCCTACAGACTATTGTTGAACTGATGAGTATTCCAAGGAAATAACATTCAGTTCAAGCTGCCATCCAGCTCACCAAACACTGCCCTAATGTATAGTTGAACGTTGGATTGAAATTAGGTTGATTGGTGACTTTTTTTTTTACTTGTTTACCCTCTTCAATCTGCATGGTTAATTTCGGTGAACACTTGCTGCTAATTTGTGATATTCCTTGATTGATTCGGGTTTGTTCTTAGAGAAGATTTTGTTATGGCATATAAAGTATTTGCCTTTTACTGGTCTAGAATACCAGCATAGTGGCAGTTATTGTATTGGAACATGTTGCTCATTACGGAGAGGAACTTTCGCCGTTCTACTCATCTTCATTATGTTTTTTTTTAAAGATGTTGACAACCTTTTGGACACCATTATAATCCTCCAAATTGCTCCATAATGATATTTGTTGTTTTGAGTTTTTTCTTTATCGCCAAATGCACCTGCCAAGTAGCAAAAGATTTTCGATTCAGTGATCATTTTTGAACAACTTGGCCTAAGTAATCATAGTGGGAGTTCTGTATTATGGGTGTGTTATAAATTATAATGGTTTGAGACTTTCATTTGGAAGACTGGAACATCTATGTACTGCTAGTTCTATTTTGCCTGAATTAAGTTGTTCTTGGAAACATATTAGTTACTACAAATTATCTGAGGCAAACTTTGCCCTTTTTTTATAGGTGTAGTGGCTGTTGTGTTTTGAGAACATATTGTTCAATAGGGAATAGTTTTCTTTGTTCTTATGAATCAATGTTGGTAGTCGCTGTAACCCACTTCAAAAGAAATTGTACAACTAACTTTTTGCTGGTGAAATAATGATTTGACTTTCAAACATTCAGATAGCCTTAGCGTGACAGTTGTGATCATCAGCATTGCATTTCTGTCGTAGCTGAGCGAATGGATGTTGTATTTACAATGGTTGTCATTGTTGATTATTTGTGCAAAGTTGATTTGTTACTGGAGGTCTGTAGGATGTCGATGATTGGCACTTTCTTTCAATTTGGTTTTAGTTTTACTTCAGACTCCAGGAAGCTTTTGTTCCTTTTAACCTACCAATGCCAATAAGAACAAGAAGTATGTCAAAAATTGTTGAATTTACTACAGTGACGAGAATCACATTGGAGAGAAACCCTATGAAGTCCAAGGCAGGGAAGCATATGGGAATGAACTTAACTGATCGGTGGGAGGTCATTGTTTTCGACATCGTCTCATCCTTCTTCGGAAATGGATAATGCTGAAAAGAAATTCCATCAATTTGCTTTCCTTTTTTGAGCAGCTGGTAGAGTAGCAGGGTGCTAAGGATTACAAATTAAGGGAAATCGCTAATTTTTACTGTTTACATCTATGTAATCAACTTGGAAGACTTTGCTTACTGAATTGTTTTTCCATAAAAGTTTGCATTGGAAGTTTGTGAATGTGGCGCACCTCTTACTGTTGCTTAGTGAATCTTAGTTCAGATCCATGAGCATATTCCAATCATTCACTCCTCTTATGCAGGACGGTGAGATATGGACTTTCACTGTTCGTACGCCTGATTCACCTCTGCCAGAGCGCACCATTAACGTTAACTACGATGGCTTTGCCGAAGGTTAAAATTTTATTATATTCTGTTTTAAAGATCAAGGAGTGAAAAACTATTTGGTTTCATATACATATTGAAACAGATGTTAAGTTTGGTCTGATCTCTTAATCAAATTGTACGAGGCAGATGTAAAAGTGGGGGATGAACTCCTCGTGGATGGCGGAATGGTGAGGTTTGAAGTGATTGAGAAAATTGGTCCAGATGTCAAGTGTAGGTGTACTGATCCGGGACTTTTGCTGCCTCGGGCCAATCTGACTTTTTGGCGGGATGGGAGCTTGGTGCGGGAACGTAATGCCATGCTCCCCACGATTTCATCCAAGGTTAGTGCCTATTTCTTCATCTAAAACTGGATTCTATTGCTCAAGCTGTGAAGTTTTTCCCGTTGAAAGTTGAAGCTGACATTTTCAGCTTACTGGGGCACGATTTAGTGTCTTGATCATTAATAATAAGTGTGAACAATGTTTTCTTACTTCTTAATTGTCTTGGATCATACCGTCTGAGATGGCAGGTTCAAACAAAGGCCTTTAGTACTTATTAGGCATAAGTCTACTGTTGATGGTTCATTGTACAGAGGGGCATTCGGAATGATTTTGCTTGCTAGGGATTAGGTCCCTAGGGAAAGCACATCATGAGATTATAATTCCCTTTCTTATAGCTATGGTCTACCAGAAAAGAGATTGCTTCTTTTGTATTAACAAGTTCAATCCTGCTCTAATTTTGTTGAGCTTGAGTAACATTGTTAGTTCTCTATGTTGTAGCATTTGAGAGCATTATTTTGCTATTACAAGGTTTTATTCTTTTGTGAATGTTTTTATTTTCGATACCATAGCAAGTTAGATATGGATATGGATATGGATTTTAATCATGATATCAGTTTATAAATATAATTTTATGCGGGATTTACAAATTGGATACTTAACGAGCTGCGTGACTTAATATGGTAAGGTCTTCTTGAAGAGAGTTGAGGGGGAAAAAAAAAAGTAATGGTGGGAAAAACAAGTAATGAAACTATAAATCAGTCCTTTATGTGTATTATTTCGATTTTGCAAAGATACGATTAAATTATGACAAGGTTTCCTGTTGAAGCGTTGTTGTTACTTGGCATTTGGTGGTGACTATTATGAGTTGAGGGCGATAGGCTGGATTAGGACTGCTAGGGTGGTCAAAACTGCTGATCCTTAATCAACATCTCAGCCACTCCCCGCAGAATTTCTGATGCAATAACCATTACAAAAAAACAGCTACAAAATTGGGTATTTAACAATTTTCCCCATTTACCAAGCCTTCAATCATGCTGAGAAAATGTAATCGGGTTGTTCCTGTTCCTGAGGGTCAAGGAGTCAAAGCTATCTTGATTTAGCTGGGTTGACTGCCAGCAGGTATCCATTCAAGATTGCCTCAGTACTTGGTACTGGATGCATCTGTTATGATATACTCTTGGTGCATTCTTGTCGTGAGTTTCTGCAGGCACGCGTGTCAGTGCGTGTGTTATTACTTTTTTGTCTATATATGGTTGATGGCATTTGTGCTGCATCAATGCTTTGTGGGCAAAGTATTTTTCTTGATGGTTAGTGTTTTGAATTTGGTCAATCTCAAAGGATTATGTATCTCCAGGATTGGCTGGACATTGATTTTGGGATCGCTGAGGGTGTGGATTTCATTGCAATATCGTTTGTCAAGTCGGCTGAAGTGATTAATCATCTTAAAAGCTATATTAAGGCACGGTCTCGTGACAGGTAAGAACATCTATCTATATGCTTATTATCTGTAGCCCACAGTTATAATTCAAAGGTGTTCTTTTTGTTCCCTTCCTTTGTCTTCTCACTCTTCTTCTGGCTACAAGTAGGACCTTCTTTACAAGAACTTCGACATGTAATCTTTCTTGCATCCTCTCTAGTCTCTACAATCGGATTGACTTGGCTAGGGCCCAGTTGTGAAAACTGGACCACTTCAACTTATTAGTAAATTAGTAAAACTTGGGATCAGATAATATGGAGGGATCACAAAGTTAATTTTTATTCTGTTGTTACATTACTCCACAGTGTTTGGTTCAATGGAATGGGAAGCTAGAATAGAATGGTCATTTTGTTGGAATATCTTTTTGAGTCTTTGACGATTCGTTTTGCTGAAAAGATGCATAATGCACACTATTAAAGGAATCATTAGCCATCAATTTAGGTGAATGACCATTGCATCGGGAGGCCGAGGAATATTCATTCAAGGCCTCCTCAAATCATCCCAGCGAAACAGTAAAGAAAGGCCATATGTCCTCGACTCGAGTTTTAAAGAAGTTATTCTCCCTTCTTGATTTTCTGGGTAACGTTTATTTTACTGTGATGTTGCAGTGATGTTTCTGTTATTGCAAAGATAGAGAGTATTGACTCATTGAAGAATTTGGAGGAGATCATTCAAGCATCAGATGGAATTATGGTAGCAAGAGGGGATCTGGGTGCTCAGATTCCCCTGGAACAGGTCCCATCAGCCCAACAAGAGATTGTTCAGCTATGCAGGCAGTTGAATAAGCCTGTTATTGTAGCCTCTCAGCTTCTTGAATCTATGATTGAATACCCCACACCCACTAGGGCTGAAGTGGCTGATGTTTCTGAAGCAGTTAGGCAACGTGCAGATGCTTTAATGCTCTCAGGTGAGTCTGCCATGGGCCAGTTCCCTGAGAAGGCATTGTCAGTTTTGAGAAGTGTTAGTTTGAGGATTGAGCGGTGGTGGAGAGAAGAGAAACGCCACGAATCTATGGAACTACAAGATATAGCGTCTTCTTTCTCGGACAGTATCTCGGAGGAGATTTGCAATTCTGCCGCTAAGATGGGTAAGTAGTTTTGTACTCTATTTTCTGATAAGTATTACAAGTCTTGCAAGTTTGTGCTTTTTTTATGTTATGAGATAAATAAAACTTGGACATCATAACATAATAGGGATATCTCAGTTTCAAGAAGTGCATATTTTTGATGATTTTGAGATCGGTGAGCCTGCTACTTGTTGCCTGAAACGATTGCACTGCCTATTTCAATGTATTGCACCCACCTATTCTGTGTGGACTCCATATGAAACGTGTCTCTTGTATCTATAGAGAATTTTCAGTCGAGTGTGAGTGGACTTCAGGTTACAGCACATTTCCATCTGTGGAAGTAGTAAATTCTGCACACCTGTGGGTAAAACACCCTTTGGCCGTGTTTGAGATGATCCCTTGGATGAACTTTTCTCTCTGATTAATTTTTGGGCAGTCTAAGTTCCATGGTGTTTTCAATCATGATTTGAATTTCAGTCATATTACTGTGGCCCCGTTTGATAACCCGACTAGAAAGGATGGGATTCGTAAAGTGATGGGACTAGGATAGGTTTCGTAATGAGAAGGGATTGGTAATGAGATGAGATTGATAATTTGTATGTTTGGTTTACACAGGATTGGAAGATGGATTGTTATTACCATGTTTGTTTGACATGGGATTGGATTGGATTGAAACTTCAATTTCCATTTTTACCCTTATCCAATACTGAAACATAACAAGGCCTAAATTGCTCGTCTTGAATTATTTTTTGAATATATTCAATTTTACCAAATGAACGAAGTTATTTTTTAAAGATATCAACAACTTTATATTGTCACAACTTGGAAAAAAAAAAGGCATGATAGCTATCCAAGTAGCAGTCATTAATTGTAGACTCATTTGTTAATTTCGTCCGTTTCCCTAGTCTATAGTCGAGTCAACAACATTTTGAGCATTTCTTAACTTTTCGTTAATTTGTTGTGGATTATTGGTTCGTCCCGACGAAAGAAATTTAAAATATAAAAAATTATGATCAAGATCTTTAAAAAAGGTACACTAACAAAAATAATACAAAACAGACTTACTAAAAAAATTTAACTTGGTTCATAATTTCTTACTTTTTAGATTCCCCCATTGAGACGAACCAATTATACACACACAAAATTGATGCAAAACTCACAAACACTAAAATAAATAAATAAATAAACTAATTAAGACAAAAAATAAACCAACTTAATTATTAAGCCAAATGGGCCTAAATTTAATAGATTTCTGGACCGTTCGGTCCTTTGTAGTTATTTTTGTTATTAATATAAGTTTATGATTTTTTTAAAAAAGTGATATTTTTTTTATAGTTATTTTTTATTAATATAAGTTTATGATTTTTTCTTTATAGAAAAAGTGACATTTTAGCCATTAATAGATTTCTGGACCGTTCGGTCCTTTGTAGTTTGGTATTTTTGCCATACCAAGCGAGGGATTGGATTACCAATACCAACCCCCCCATGGGATTCGTAATACCCCCATTTTGGGGTATTAATAGTCCGGTCGGGCTACTAGTCCGAACCCATTTTGTGAAACCAAACAAAGTATTAGTAATCCGATGTCCTTAGTAGTCCAATCCCATCCCCTAAAACTGTTATCAAATGGGGCCTGTAGGTATTTGCAACCTGGTGTTTAAAGGCCACACCTAGAATTCCAGTGGCGTTGGACATGTTTTTCCTTCTTGAACCCATTATTCGACACAGAAATTTTATTGACTTCGGCAGTTTCTATAAATAACCTCGGTCATTGTGATCTTCTTGAGGGACATGTAGATGTCTCCTCGAGACCCTTCCAACTAGTCCATTGTTTCAGTTGTTGCTTCTGTACTCTCCCTCCCTTTGGATGCACTAATTTTATTTTATTTTTGCACGATACTGATTGACCTTGTTTTAGATTTGAATATGGCTATGGCTATGTCCTTGTACTAAGGCTTTCAATTTCGCAATATTATGGTATATGAATGGGCTGCATTGTTAGTTGATGGTTTATATCCTTGTTTTACCACATTTTTTTATCGGGTGTTAATAACTCTGCTATGGAAGCTTAAGTTATTCTCTTTCTTTTTTTTAGAAAACCCTTTTAAGTTTTAGTTACTAATGTGGGTTTTGATTTCCAGCTAACAATCTAGAGGTGGACGCACTCTTTGTTTACACAAAGACGGGACACATGGCATCTCTCCTCTCACGTTGCCGTCCCGATTGCCCAATCTTTGCTTTTACAACCGTGACATCTGTTCGGAGATGTCTGAACCTGCAGTGGGGTCTTATACCCTTCCGCCTGGGCTTCACTGACGATATGGAAAGCAACCTTAATAAAACCTTCGCCTTGCTCAAGGCCAGAGGAATGATCAAATCAGGTGACCTTGTCATTGCTGTCTCTGATATGTTGCAATCTATTCAAGTGATGAATGTCCCATAAGACCAAAAATTCATAAATTATCTCCCGGTTCCAAGTTAGTATTTAGTTAGACTGTTTTTTACTGCTCCCATTGCAACAATTTAATCATGCCTAGAAAACTGGAAAGTGAGTACATTAATCTCGAGTCATCCCTCTTGTCATCGACTTCCAATCGTTGGATCAGTGACCCAGTGACACAATCGGCATTAGTTTTAAGGGACTCTTTCTTGATGGCGGTGGATACTCGTGCAGAATGTTGCCCTGGAAAGCATGCACTTGAATTTGTTACAGCTTTTTTTATGGATGTAACTCACTTACGATTATGTAATTTGATTAATAAGTATCTCTTGTTTATGAAGATTTGGACTTAGTATGGTGGAATGTCAAAACCTTCTTGTAGCTTTGTCTATGTTGCAGAGTCCATTGTCCAATTATAGCTTTATCCACGGAGCTATGTTTGAAATATTTATTTCCACCTCTGATGTAGTTTATTACGATACGTTTGGATACGGGATTAGTGGTAGAGGAAAACCGAGGAAAAATAATACATCTTTTAACTTCCTTTTTGCATTTCTAAGTTTTTTTTCCCCAATCCAAGATCCAAGTTCCAAACACAGCGCGTTTCTTAGTGTGCCGCCTCAATCCAAGTTCCAAACACAGCTCCCAACTTGTGAGTACTGTCTAGAAGACCAGGACATGTATGAGGAAGACTTCTTTGTATTCACATAGATTACCTTTAAGGCGCGACTAATATTTTTGTTACCGAAAGTACATCTACCTTGACTATTTTAGCTGAATGAAATTTATGTTGAGAGAGGGCAGGTATGTACATCGGTAGTAAAACATGTACCCTTTCAGCTGAACAAATACGTATTTAGGGCCCCTTTGTTCGTCTGGATACGAGCATTCATTCTGGTGGTGTGCGTATGCTCTGGTGCATTCTGCATCTTAGGGTTGAGATAAGTTGTTTTCTTCTGTTGATATTTTTTTTTAACAGAACTAAAAAGCCAGAGTTGGTAACTATCGTAAAAGGCTTAAAGCCAGGGCAGTTTATGACTCCGGATCAGATATTAGTTGTCCAGTATTTGTAATTATGAATTGTACATTTTGGAGTTGCCTTTTACGAGAGAGAATACAAAGGTTGAAGGTTTTGAGAAGATCTTTCATAAAGTAAAGGACTGTAGAACTTAGTAAAGGGACTATGCAAATGTATATCACTCATCCTTGGAATCTTAGGATAGGTTTAGGAATTGCAAGTGCTAAACTTTGTGTTTTTTTTTTAAATTTTTTTTTAATATGTTAGTATTTGTTAGATTACTACGAGGGCTAACCTCTTGTCTGTAGGATTGTCGAATCCTAGACCTGAAGCTACGCAACTACTGGGCAAAACTCCCAGGGTTTCACAAGTGCTAAACTGGAACTCCCTAAATATGAGACTTAGTGGCTAGTGCCCCATAATATTTTAGCTTTCCCTGCGATATCTAAGAAGAGATGGTGGCATCACACATTGGATATGGACCATGTAAGAGGTGGATCTATTAGACCCTTTGTAGAGGCTCTTTTTGCTGAGAACTCTGACGCCGACTATTGGGCCGAGTCAAAATCGACAATAACGGACAATACTTTCAGGCGGAGGTTAGGCGATATGTCTAGCCGGAGAGAGAACATTTGAACTAGTCCTCAATATCAGATGAATCATATTATTGTGAATTCCTCATGAAGTCCAACTGCGAAGATGCAGCTTTACATTGCATGATTATATTGTTTTCTCATGTTGAACATAAAACTCTGGTAGAAAATAGAAATCTAGGGGTCTGCTCAAGTGGTAATAGGGGTGAGTTGTAAATCTAGACATCCCAAGTTCGAAACGTGGCAACCTATTTCATCCGGAGAGAGGATTTAGTCGAGATGTACACAAGCTAGCCTGAACGCCCATAACTGCCAAAAAAAAAAAGAGAGTTCTAGAGGCTCGTTTCATGGGGTGAAATGAATAGTATTATTGAGAGAGAGAGAGAGAGAGAGAGCAAG
>JAXBDA010009062.1:0-13367 GCA_036023075.1 Gaultheria prostrata
TCTCTCTCTCTCTCTCTCACCTCACCACCATCAACGGAATTTGCATCTTCACCCCACCACCACCGTCCCCACCCCTAACACTTCGATGCAACCATTGTTGCCGTCCCACCATCGCCACCGGCCCTCTGCCCAAACACCGCAACTTCTACAGATCCAATTAATCCCACCACCACCATCGCGTCAAGCTCCACCTCCCATTGTAAAGGACGGAAAAATCAAGGTCCCCTTCCTTGAAATCTCAAAAGTGACGGGATATCTGGCAGAAAGTCCTTCCCTGGAACCTTCCACTTGAGCTTCGCTACAACTCTTCTCCAAACGACGCCGATTTAGCCAACAATTTGCTCAACGGAACAGCAACCACTTCGATTTGGAACCTCTGTGATGGTCTAGTCTCGCTTCAGCTGCCCAGTAACTCTCTATCTAGGTCGTTACCTGAACCTGCATTACCTAATGCTAGTTGTAACAATATAGGATTTCTTGATTTGAGGGAAAACAAGTTTACTAGGATTTTCCTAAGTTTATAACTGGGGTTGGAGGTTTTAAACTGATTGATCTCTTTAGTAATATGTTTTATGGTGAGATTCCACAGAGCTTAAGTGGGTTGAAATTGGAAAAATTGAATCTTTTTGTGTTGGAGAGGTTAAAGGGGGATTGAGATCGGTGATAATGCTTCGAAGGCGGTGGAGGAAGAGGGCGAGGAGATCACATGTCAGTTTTTGGGAGGGCAATATTGGAAAGAAAATTTATATTTTGTAATGGAAGTGGATGGAATGCTAACAGAAGGGGTGTCGGGGATAACGTTAAATAGTTGATGGGGTGTCGTCGTAGTTTAATTTAGTTTAGGGGGTGTCTCGGTAAAAGAGGTATAGTTCAGGGGGGTGTCTAGGTGATTTACCCTAAATGTAAAAAAAACGTACATTTATCAAAATAATAAAAATATGCAAAAAAACGTACATTTATCTAAATAATAAAAATATGCAGAATATTGACAAGATGGTGGTATAGCGGTGGTGGTATTAAATTCACTAATTTTCTTACTTTGTCTTTCATATATTCATATTGGAATGCAAAAATGAAATCAATAAATAAATAAAAACATACATTTATCAAAATAATAAAAATATACAAAATATTGGGAAGATGGTCGTGTAGCGGTGGTGGTGGTTGTGCTTGTGGAGTGGTGGCCTCGTGGTGGTGGGGGAGCGTTGGTGGGAGTATTGGTGGTGGGAGTGGCGGAGTGGTGGTGGCGGGATGGCGGCGGGAGTGGTGGTGTGAGTGATGGTGGTGGTGGTGGGGTGGCGGCGACAATGGTGGTGGGAGTGACGGGGTGGTGGTGGTATAGTGGCGGCAGTGGTGGTGGGAGTGGTGGAGATGGTGATATGAGTGGTGGTGATGGTGGTGTGAAGTGGGTGGAGGAAAAAATGGTTGAATGAAGCCACTCATAAATTCAGTCATGTCTAACATTTTAGCTTACATTTTAAGAGCCACATAATCTTTTAAGTAATGTAAAATGTGATTATCAAATCCACTTAATTACTTATTATTTAATTCATTCAAATTCACTAAACTTGGTAGTTTGGGAAATCGATGATGGTCATATGTTAATTGATAAACAAGATGTTGTTGTGAAAATGAAAAATAATTTATGTCGGGACAAAAGCAAATGGATTGACAAAATAATTTTCTCAATCTCGAGACAAACAAAATTAACAATTCTAATCAAATAACAAGACCCAGGACGGTGCACAATACGTGTGTTGTGCACCGCTGCCCAGCACACTCCCCTCTCCAATGTTAAAACTGGCCGGGAGATGCCAATTGAGGTAGTCCCCACACAAAAGTCGTCACTACTGACGCGCGCATACGATAAAAATAGTAAAGTCAACTTCTGTTCCCCTCTCCCTAAGCGCATGTGCATTTGAACTTTCTATTAATTGATTCGTCAATTACTATTTTATAAACTTTGGCACAGCTATAAATAGATGTAGAGTGTGTAGACACCTCTCTGTGTGTCCTCACTAGTTAAATAACAGCCGCTTTTTGATGCCACCACCGTTAGCCTCTCAGAATCTGAGTAATATTATCTGAGAGAGAGAGAGAGAGAGAGAGAGAGAGAGTACTTTGGAAGGAAAACGAGGGAGAAAGGATCGATGGGGATCCAAAATCAGAGCTTTCGGTCATTTCGAACCATTTTCATGCATTCGGATGGCATTGATAAGCTGCTAATGGGACTCGGATTCATCGGGTCACTCGGCGACGGGCTTTCTATGCCCATCATGTTGCTCTTCACTAGCAAGATTATGAACAATATCGGGGGCTCTTCCCTCTCCAAAAACTCCACTTCTACAATCAACAAGGTCGGTCCCTTCTCCCTCATAACTATATATATATAACACACGCGTACATATGTATATATGTCACCATGCAATGAATTTTTACCGGTCAGAGTATTTTCTCCCAGTAATTGTCCCAAACTATTACTTGAGAGGATCCATTTAGATATGTATCCCAAGTTTTTTGCAGATTTTGAGTTATTAACAGGAAAACAGCTACTGATATATATCAATTGATAGTACATAAATGTTCAAATTGATGGTTATGATATTTTCATTGACTATTGGATTGTTAACCACCAACTCATCTAAAAATTTAAGCTGTTAAAAGAGGAGTAAATTTAAATTTGAACATAACAAAACTGATGCTTTTCAAATAATTTGTAAGCAACTGTAAAGGTTATTTTTCCCTCAAAATTAGAATAAACATTGGGTGAAACATAATGGCACAATTTTCTTCATTCATTTTTGTGGTGCGGCGGAATTTAAAATGGCACAATTTTCAAGCCGCAAGAATCACTCTCCAAAAACTGTCAAGAAAACTCATATGGCTTGAGAGTCGATACATGTTCGTATCACCGATACTTAGTGCGTATATTATGTATGTATATATATTTGCGTGTGTATATTTACATACTCCACTTGTTTTGCATAGACAATAATAAATGGGTTTGTAATGTTTTGATTGAATTACAGAATGCAGAGTTCCTGTGTTTCGTTGCGCTTATGCAAGGGGTGGCTTGTTTTCTTGGTGGGTATTATTAGTCCCACTACATTTGATTTTGTATTTGTCTTTTTCCCTTTTTGTGTGTCCCAAATGGGGATTAATCTGGGGCCTGATGGATTTCTTTTGTTTCTCTTTTTTTAACTTTTGTTGTTTTCTGGTTTTCTTTTTGGGTATTGTTTTAGAGGGGTACTGTTGGGCAAGAACTGGTGAAAGACAAGCATCAAGAATGAGATCAAGATATTTGAAAGCAGTGCTGAGGCAAGAAGTTGGTTACTTTGATTTGCACGTCACAAGCACCGCAGAAGTCATTACAAGTGTCTCTAGTGACAGTCTTGTCATACAAGATGCTATTAGTGAAAAGGTTGGTTCAAAATATAATTCACCAAATAGTATGAGAGTCCCTTGTCGGTAGAGATATTATTGATTTTGCCCAAATCTTTTAAAGACAAATCAAGAAAGTAAATTGCTTACAAAAGTTAAAAAAATATACCAAACGTAAAAATATTTTGCACATGTTCAAAATTATTTGAATTTTGAGCAGATTAAACTATAGATTACAAGATACTAGCAATTTACAATACTAATCAATTGAAAAGTACTTAAAGTTACTGGTCTCACTACAATTCTACCTCTGAAATTATTTTTTCGGAAATTGTTTTTTCGTACGGTTCCAAGCCGGCCCGTTAGGTTTGCGTTCCCCATCATATTTTCATGTAAATTTTTTGACATTTCATTTTTTGGATGAGTTACTGTACGTAGGAAATTATTTTTGCCTCTCAAAAGTGGAATGCCTAATTGGTTTCAATATCTCATTAATACAGGTCCCGGTGTTCTTGATGAACTTTTTCACATTCATTGGGTCCTACATAGTGGCATTTGCAATTCTATGGAGGCTAGCAATTGTGGCATTACCCTTTATTATATTTCTTCTGATCCCTGGTTTAATGTACGGAAGGGCACTAATGGGAATAGCCAGAAAAATGAGGGTGGAATACAACAAGGCAGGGACAGTAGCAGAGCAAGCACTGTCTTCTATCAGAACTGTTTATGCCTTTGTTGGAGAGAGCAAGACCATGTCAAATTACTCTACTGCCCTCCAGGGGACTGTCAATCTGGGGCTAAGGCAAGGATTGGGAAAAGGGTTAGCTATTGGTAGCAACGGCATAACATTTGCAATTTGGTCCTTCTTGGCTTATTATGGTAGCAGATTGGTCATGTACCATAACGCTAGCGGCGGCACTGTTTTCGCGGCGGGAGCTGCCATCTCCATCGGTGGACTGTGTGTATTTCTACCCTCTTTATATTCTTTCATTACTAAATTTCTTTTTTTGTTTGTTTGTTTTTAAGCACGGTAAGAATGCGTTCTTACTGGCTAAAGAGGACTCTTATTGTCCGGCTAAAAATAGAAAGATTGTTTTAACATTACTAGTTTCTTGATTTTTCTCTTTTGAAATATGTCATGATAGTGTTTGTTGTGTTTGGCTTAAAATCCTTATTGGTATCTTTGATTTGGTAAGAAGTTTGAAAAGCTTTACAGATGTCATTATCTTATGCTAGCATTCACAGTTAAATATCAATAAGAAATGGTTCCACAACAATAATTATTCTGAATCGAAGGAGTAACAATTTTGAACAATGCAAATATACCTTTGCGGAAAGATACTTTTGGGGGCTCAAATATACCTTTGCGGAAAGATATTTTTGGGGGACTCTTTCTTGTGGGATGACTCCAACAACTTTTCTGATTAATTAATTGAGAGGATTCGCACTCTGTTTCTTTATTGTCACTTGTTTTTGTGATAAATTTTTTGTTTTGTGATTCCAAGTACTAATAAAGAAGGTATATTTGTGCCTTAGAGCATCATTATCAGCCGCACACAAAAAAAACACAAAATTTAACGACAAAAACACTTTTTATATATTAGCAAATCACTTTTCCAAAAACTCATAAAATCAGACTCTCTATTCTAACTTAACCGTATTAAACTATTCTTTTTTCTACTCATACACCCCACCCCCCCCCCCCCCCACAAAAAAAAAAAAAACACTACTCTAAAAAAAAGTAATATAAAAAGTGATAAAAAAAACAGAATGGTGCCACTCAGAATAAAAAACTACTATAATAAAAAAACATCATACCCCACTGGGGGAATAAAACAGTAATAAAAAAAAGGGGAGAATGACGTAGGATAGTGGGTTTGGTACTTGAACAGTAGCGCATTAGATTTATTAAGTTACTATAGCAAAAGTTAAGGAGTCATCAATATGATGAGTTATTTGGTACGCCTGATTTGGGCCCTATTTTAAGGATTGGCTCTCTATATTTAATTAAAAAGCTATTTTGGGTAATCTGATGAGGATGCCTTACTTTCTGTTTCGGATCTATCCCACTTATCTGTACCAACCGGCAACCCCAGATTATGTTTTCAATAGGCAGCATATAGGCTACCCTATTCCCTACCTTTTAACTTTACTTCATCCTCATTTTAAAGCTATTTTGGTGGGTGACATTAAAAAGATACATCTCCAACAGAACCCCTGGTATCCTACTCTTGCCGTATTTTTAGCTTCAACAAGAATTCATATTAGGTCTTGTGGAACCGGGGACCTTGCAACGCATTTACTGTATCAAAACTTTCAAGAAAATGTTTTATTTAAATTTCTACTGTTGAAAACACTTTAGGTGCAACGCTGAGACTCAGATTCGCAATGCGTTGAACGGTGCAACGTTTTAAGTGCATTGTACCATCCCCGCTCCGGTCTTTGTACCCTTGAAAACCTCCCTTCCAAACCAAAATGTACTGTATCATATGAACAACTAATATAGAACATCAGAGCAGCATTTGAACACTTTGATCATCACTGTCCTGTAATGATTAATTCTAAAACATTGTCCTGAATTTTTTTGATCAGATCATTGGGTTCCAGCTTATCCAACCTAAAATACTTCTCTGAAGCATCTGCGGCTGGAGAAAGAATTATGGAAGTAATAAAACGAGTACCCAAAATAGATTCTGACAACATGGACGGACAAATTCTCGAAAACGTTCTGGGTGAAGTCGAATTCAAAAACGTCGAATTCGCATACCCATCACGGCCCGAAACCCCTATTTTCCAAAACTTCAACCTAAAAGTCCCGTCTGGATTAACAGTGGCATTAGTTGGAGGAAGTGGGTCCGGAAAATCGACGGTTATCGCGCTTTTGCAGCGATTTTATGATCCACTGGAGGGAGCGATTTGTGTGGATGGGGTGGCCATTGATAAGCTTCAGTTAAAGTGGTTGAGATCTCAGATGGGGTTGGTGAGTCAAGAACCTGCACTTTTTGATACTAGTATTAAAGAGAACATATTGTTTGGGAAGGAAGATGCTGATATGGATGAGATTATTGCTGCTGCTAAAGCTTCTAATGCTCATAACTTCATTTCTCAGTTGCCTCAGGGTTATGATACCCAGGTTTGTTCTCTCCCTATCCTTCAGGTCTCCATTTCCTCTGTTTCAATTGGAAACTCTGCTGGTAGAACATAGCAAAGTTGAATGAAAACAATCTTTTTTTTTTCTTTTTTTGCTATTAAAATTATTTATAGAAATTTTCATTTAAATGGAGCCGACTCCGTTCCGCAAAGCCAGCTTGTTCCACTGACTTAAGATAGTTTACTGACTTGTGATATTTTTCGACAATATTGCCCTTATGCAATGTAAAATGCAACCCAACGGCCAACACTAATAAGTCTGAAGAGCAATTTGGACATTTCACAGTAGAAATTATATTTTCCACCCAAGTTTTATCTTGGAACAAACTGACTTAAGAGTGTGTGTTTTTGTTGTGGAACAACCTGTCTTAACGTATTTTTGCGATCCTTAAGTCCGGTGTTGTAGAACGGATCAGAAGTAAAGAGAATTAAAAAAGTTCAATATAAATATACGGTCATTTGATTTGATATAATCTTTTATTACCTTGCATGATACCTTGACTTAGACATAATTTCTACGTTCGCATGTTTAATAACTCGTAAATTTATATTCTTGTATTTAATTATACTGAACGTATCATGAAAAATATTAAGATACTTTCTAATTAGTAGTAAGATAAATTGAAGACAAAATAAATTTATTGAAAATTCGAATAGATGTTTATTTTAAACATTTTTTTGGGTAATTGTTTTTATATTGTTAAGATGAATTAGACATTGCATGAAAAAATTGCTAGGGCATCGGAAACTTCAAATGATTTTAATAAATTAAATATATTCCATGTCCCAATACAATCACCCTCGTAACGGGGAATGTGGGAAAATTAGCGTTTTGGGAAAGGGACATGATTAGGTTCACTTCCCGAAACAGCATATAGAATTCCTTGATATATACTCCTTAAATAATCTTATTATGTTTTTTTATAACATTATTTAATCTGGCCGAAACTTAGGAATCAGGAATATTTTCGGTGGCCCGGTTGTCTATACTATTTATATTTTAAGGCGAAAAGATAACCACGGACTATCTTTTTCGAATCCCCATTAACTGGCGGCTGATGTATATCGTATGATAAAAAAATATATATATGGTTTGTTATGCCTTTCTTTCCGGCAATACCATCTTCTCCGGACAACCTTTGTCTCAATTGTCTGCCTATTTATTTAACTACTTTATACGAAAAAGTGAACAACTCCTATAGAATATGATAGGAATAAGTTATTGTGGCACCGGAATGGCTTCAATACATACCCATTAAAAGTGTATGTCATATGTACATATTGTATGATTTATATTGTGTCACCGAAGGATAATCGTAATATTTTTTAGTGTCTCGTAACTTTTAATAAATATAATTTATAATATTTTTTCTATGATTCATAAAAAATTGTAAGTTTTATACAAAAGAATCATAACTTTTTATTCACAAGAGGTAATCGATTCGTAAAATTTTAAGGGTGTGTATCATACGCACCCAAATAGGGTTGTATATTGTAGCATTTCCCTGTGACACCCCGTGTACCTTCTTTATTTTCTATTGCCATTAAGTATATCCACAGAAAAAATACCATTGAAGGGTAGACCGGGTATTTTGGCTAAATAATATATATTTGGATTTTTTTTAGCCGTTATTCTAATATTTTTTGCATTAGTTAGTTTTGCGTTATTTTTTTTCCCGGATTATTGGTTCATCTTGATGGGAGAAATTCAAAAAGTAAAAAAATTAATAAATTCAATAAAGAGAAAAATAATCCAAACTAGACAGACTTTTTAAATTTTTTGGTCTTCATTCACAAAAAATTTAGCTTGCTTTTTAATTTTAAGATTCCTCTCCCCGAGATGAAACAATAATCTACAAAAAGTTGATTCAAAACTAGCAAATGTGTATTAAATTTTTTAATAAAAATAATCCGGCTTAATTAATCCTAATATTCTCACAGTTTAATGGTGATATTGGATATTATTACCTAACAGTCTCATTTTATGGTCATCGTCTTTATTTATCACAACTTAACCGCTTTTATATTTATTTTACTCGAATTGCAAAATGCATGCAACATTCTATATCAACAATTGTACTAAACAATAGCCAACTGTTTACCTCTCTAATACACAATTTGTTATCACTATAATTATGCTTTCATTTAGGTGGGTGAGAGAGGTGTTCAAATGTCAGGGGGACAGAAGCAGCGAATAGCAATCGCTCGTGCCATAATCAAGGCACCGCGCATCCTCCTACTTGACGAGGCCACAAGCGCATTGGACTCAGAATCAGAACGAGTCGTGCAAGAAGCACTCGACAATGCTGCCGTTGGCCGCACGACTATCATCATTGCTCACCGCCTTTCCACCATCCGAAACGCCAACGTCATTGCCGTCGTCCAAAATGGCCAGGTAATGATGAACTTCAAAACGAACTTCTAGCTAATACCAAAAATCCAAGGTCTGATCAGTTAGTAAAGTTACATGGAATGGTACGAAGAAAACATCCCATGTGAATTGTCATGTCACACAATCACATTCTAACGACCAGAGTTGTTCATTGGATATCAATAAACACGTGGTCAAATATTATTTCGGGTTTAGAGTAATGAATTATAAGACTCTTACCTTGGTGTATTCAAAAGAAATATTTTACGGCCAAACAAACACAAATGTTCGATATATTTTACATGAATACTACCAAAATGATTATACAAGTATACTAACAGACATTTTCAAACAGGTGATGGAAACCGGCTCACATGACGAACTCATTCACGACGAAAATGGCCTGTACGCGTCCCTAGTCCGGCTCCAACAAAGAGAGAATGGGAGAGAAGAAATTCCATCAAACGGGGCTTCAACTTCTTCTAATAACCAAAAGATGGATTCAAACAACACTAGCAGTCGGAGATTGTCAATTCTGAGTCGGTCCAATTCAACGAACTCACCCAGCCAAAGTAAGAGACTCGAAAATTCTTCTGCGGTTAGAGCAGAACAAGTTTTTCCAGTTCCCTCATTCCGAAGACTTCTGGCAATGAATTTGCCCGAGTGGAGGCAAGCGATAATGGGGTGCCTAGGTGCGGTTCTATTCGGTGGGATTCAACCGCTTTATGCTTTTGCAATGGGATCGATGATTTCGGTTTATTTCTTGACCGATCACAATGAGATCAAGTATAAGACGATGATTTACGCGTTGTGTTTTGTCGGGTTGGCGATTATGTCGTTCTTGATTAATGTTATTCAGCATTATAACTTTGCGTATATGGGCGAGCATTTAACGAAGAGGATTCGAGAGAGGATGTTGTCAAAGATATTGACGTTTGAAGTTGGGTGGTTTGATCGGGATGAGAATTCTAGTGGTGCTATTTGCTCTCGTCTTGCTAAAGATGCTAATGTGGTATGCTCTCTCTCTCTCTCTCTCTCTCTCTCTCTCTCTCTCTCTCTCTCTCTCTCAATCAATTCGTCAATATACATTTGCATGCAAATTGTTTGTAAGTATATCATACGTGTTTATTGTTTCTAGAAAAATCAAGTCAATTGAACATCGGTATCCATCCAACGAAGTACATTTGTAACAAGAGAAACCAAATGTCATTCTACCGATTACCAATTAATCTGATTTTCAAATGGGACCGTGTTGAGTCTTATTTTGCATTACATGAATATTCGCACTAGGTCATCACAAGAAAGAATTTCGACACTGAAATTATAATTTTGCATCAACGATAGATACATATTCGTTTTGGAATCAAAATCCACTTTGACGTTCACAATTTTGCAGGTGAGATCTCTGGTGGGCGATAGGATGGCACTAGTTATCCAAACTGTCTCGGCAGTAGTCATAGCGTGCACTATGGGACTGATCATTGCTTGGAGGCTCGCATTAGTCATGATAGCAGTTCAACCCCTCGTCGTCATCTGCTTCTACATGAAGCGTGTCCTTCTCAAGAATATGTCAGAGAAAGCCATGAAGGCCCAAGATGAAAGTAGCAAGCTAGCTGCGGAAGCAGTCTCCAACCTTCGAACTGTCACCGCGTTTTCTTCTCAGGCTCGAGTCCTCCAAATGCTCGAAAAGGCTCAAGATGGCCCACGACGTGAAAGCATCCGACAATCATGGTTTGCTGGTATTGGGCTTGGTACCTCCCAATGCCTCATGGCATTTACTTGGGCGTTAGACTTCTGGTACGGCGGGAAGCTCATCTCCCAAGGCTACATTGGGTCGAAAGCCCTGTTTGAGACCTTCATGATCTTAGTAAGCACGGGCCGAGTCATTGCTGATGCTGGGACCATGACTAACGACCTTGCAAAAGGATCTGATGCAGTCGGGTCAGTTTTTGCTGTGCTTGATAGGTATACGTGTATTGAGCCCGACGACCCTGAAGGCTACAAGCCCGACAGAATAACGGGCCATGTGGAGCTACGCGATGTCCAATTTGCGTACCCTGCTAGGCCCGACGTGATGGTCTTCAACGGCTTTTCGATCAACATTGAAGCAGGAAAATCAACAGCATTGGTCGGACAAAGTGGGTCCGGGAAATCAACCATAATTGGATTGATTGAGCGATTCTACGACCCTCTTAATGGCACTGTCAAAATTGACGATCGCGATATTAGATCATACCATCTGAGGTCTTTAAGGAACCACATTGCACTTGTTAGCCAAGAGCCAACTTTGTTCGCGGGGTCCATTCGAGATAACATCACTTACGGTGCAGCCGATAAGATTGATGAATCGGAGGTCATTGAGGTAGCTAAGGCAGCCAACGCTCATGATTTCATCGCGTCCCTAAAAGACGGGTACGATACATGGTGCGGGGACAGGGGATTGCAGTTGTCAGGTGGACAGAAACAACGTATTGCAATAGCCCGTGCTATTTTGAAAAACCCAGCAATTCTATTACTAGACGAGGCCACTAGTGCACTTGATAGCAAATCGGAGAAAGTCGTACAAGACGCGCTCGAGCGCATAATGGTGGGGAGGACAAGTGTGGTAGTGGCCCATAGGCTGAGCACAATACAAAACTGCGATATGATCGCTGTTTTGGATAAAGGGAAGGTGGTGGAGAAAGGAACCCACTCTTCTTTGTTGGGTAAGGGTCCTGCTGGAGCATATTTCTCTCTGGTCAGCCTTCAGAGAAGGCCCAGTGCGGCTACAGTCAACTTTGATGCCTAGGTTTCTGCCTTTTTGAACCTTTTTTCAAATGATCGGGTTGATGAATGAACAGGGAAGATGCACCCTCTGTTATTAAATTCTAATGATGTTTTGCAATATATATGTAATATGTATAGCTACTGTCGAACTTTCTAAACCAAGGGAGTTATTCTTACCAAACCAAACCAAACCGAGCCTTATGTCCCAAATCAATTGGGGTCGGCTACATGAATCTTTTTCCTCCATTGAGCTCTGTCAAGTGCTTCACCAAGGGAGTTATTCTTAATTTGCAAAATTAACCGAACTAATTGATGAGATCCACACACACTCCTCCTGCTGCTTGTTGAGAATTCTGTTATTCCTCTCCTTCCAAATTTACCATACTGTAATTTTACTCATCGTCGGACATAACATTCATAATACATTGCTTGTTCCATTAACGCAATCGATGTGGAATCTAAGAAATGAAGAGCGGATGATACGTTTAGCAAATGAGTTCATAATTGGAAAGGAAATGAACAACTCTGTTACCTGGACACGGGTACGAGTGAGTTTGAGTGTGTACTGTGTACTACCTTCAAAACAAGTTCATAACAAAAAAACAAGGCTGGAGAGCTTTCCCATCAACTTATCTAGTAAAGGATCAATTGTGCCCTCGATTTTAAAAGAAAGTGTTCATTTTGAGATAGAACGTTATATTTTTTGACATGTATATGTAACAATCTTATTGGTTTCTTGTTAAAACTAAAACTTTCTAAAAATTCATGAGCCATGCGAACACATTTTGGATGCAAGGAAAAATTAAAAATAAACCAATACGAAACCTACAGGAGAAGAGTGGCGTTAGTCGGCGGAAGTGGGTCCAGGAAATCCACGGTGATTGCGGTTTTGCTACGGTTTTATGATCCACTGTAGGGAGAAATTTGTCTCAATTGTGTTGCCATTGATAAGCTTCCTTTCTCAGCTGCCTCAGGGTTATGACACCCAGGTTTGTGAATGTATGCAATGTGCAGAGAGCATATTGGGGAAAAGAACAGAAAAAGACAAAGATATAAAAGCAGCATACGCCAAGAGAAGATAACAATATATAGTTCCCTCTGGAATTATTTTCTATTTGGTAACACTAATGTACACTAGCTAACCATAAAACTGTTCACATCTAATTTATGAACTGCCTCTTGACATCGAGGGCCGATTCGGTTGTGTTTACACTCAACAATCAGAGACAAAATAAGTAATCAGACAATCAATGATAACCAAACACGCTCTGAATTAATCCGTTTTTTGTTCAACAATAAGAGGATGTCGATATTGGGTTTGTAAAGCCTGATTCGGTTTGGCTTGCGCTTTGCTAACTATTCAGAATTTGACCTGCTCAATTAGGTTGCAAAAAAATTGCCAAACCGACTCAACCAGAGCCACCCCGCACGACACCCACAAATGTGCCATGCAACCGATCCAAAAAAAAATAAAAAAATCTTTCCAATCCGCCATAAACCCAACCCAATATGCTACATATTGTATGTATTGAAAAACACCTTACTCAAAGCCATTATAAACTTCTGCTAAAATATTACTCCCTCCGTTCCATAATGTTTGTCCGGCACGGAGTCCAAGGATTCAAAAAAAATGAGTTCTTTGTCAAAAAAAATTAATTTTTTTGACAAAAAATAATAGAACAAACATTCATCTATTAAT